>VXBI01007170.1:1045209-1097027 GCA_013397375.1 Toxostoma redivivum
GGGAAGTGATAAGCAAAGAAGATGTTTGGGGGCTGTTGGGGTTCTTCTGTATTTTCATCTATTAACTACATAAGTCTTTGCTAGAATATTCTTGAGTACAAAAGAGTGTTGTCTTTTCTAAGTTTGTTTTGCTTTCAACATCTGCTTGGCTGTATGAAAGAGAAATAGCTCAATGAGAAGAATTCCAGTCTGAAGAGGAGCAGGAACAGGTAGCTCTCCAGATCAGTGCCACATCTTTGTATCAAATTCAGCCCTGACCACACTCATTTTAATAATTGAACTCTGCTGTCATCTGCTTGCTATCAGCATGGCAGGATGTTCACAAAACATCTTAATATCAGGTCAGGATGGTAGAGAAGTGCCAGGGATTTTTCACCAGGGGGCAGATGCCATGACCTTTCTGCCTATTTGAAGTTTGCTTTGTGAGGATGATGCAAGTCAGCACAAGAAAAAAAAAAAAAAACAAAACAACTAAGAAAGAATCTTTGCTGATAGGCAAAATCTGTTTTTATCATGGGCAGTGAATGCTCTGCAGAGCCTCACCCGTGTCACAAGAAATCTTCCCACAGAAATATGGGAAGGCAGGAACTATTTGTGTCTTCCTGTAGAAGGGACTACCTATCTCACAGACAAGACCTCTCTACTTTTGGCTGTGTCCCCACACATTCGTACAGGAGTAGATACTCTGGTAAGTGGAGGGCAGGAGATGTTGCCTGTTCTTAGGCTGATCTGACTGTGTCAGCCTGAAGTCAGCATGTGTCACCAGGCAGTGGCTTACTCCATCCTCCCTAGCAGCCCTAAGGGAGTTGTTTCTAGAGGATGACCAGGCATGGTCCTAAGATCTTGCTGATAAAAACATCTTCAGACCCTGCTAGTATGAGCCGAGTAGCTCTAAATGTACCTTCCAGCCAACCTGGGTTTTCATCAGAAATTCTCTCTGTTACTTCTCTGACTGGAAATGAGCTCTCCTCCCTGCCCCCATTAAAGATTATAATTCATGAAGCAGAAAATGCCAGACACTCAAGCACTGGCAGAGTTCTTTTGAATTATATTTCTGGTTTATCATCCTTTTATATGTCAAGGTTTTCTATTTCCCCTACCTATTTTTATATATAGCAAAACGTATCAATCCAGGCATTTCAATACCCATCACTAAAGATCTATATATCCTTGTTGACTGAACAAACAAGGATTTTCAAAGAATAAGCCAGCAGTGGCTTTTGTTTGCATTACTTGACTCCAGTTCCACTTATAAGAATTGCAAAACCAAGCCAAGAAAGCAGAGACTGGTGTAATTCGTGGTTTATCACCCTCAGAGCCCTCACTCTTGTATTCAGGCATCTTCCTTCTTTCCCATTTTCCTGGGAAGTTTCCGTGGTTATGACTTAGACCAAAGCTCTTTGAAATTAATATCCCATCTCCACTCATTGCACACCTTTATGTCTATCAGGCTACATGGAAATATGAAATATTAAGCACAGCTAGAGTATTTAGCATGCATAAAAGCCTAGTGCAATCTCCTGATCATAACTGTTCCTTTTTGTGTAATTCCTTGCACTTTGGTGGGGTCAAAAGGAGAGAAAACTATTCAAAAGTTCTGTCTTGCCTTTTAGTTTCTGGGCCCAGAAAAACAACTCAAAATCCAAACAACTGCTACCTCCTTCTACTGCAGGGCAGTGGGAAGGGTGAAAGGACCTTGAAAAGCCATAATCCTGCAGTTATGAGAGGAATTATGAAGGGACAATAAGGAAATTTTTCAGTGTTGCATTCTCATTATTAGAATGAATTACAAATTGTTTTTGTCATTGCTGGGAAAAGAGTGGAAGTGGCATTTAGTAATATATGAATTCCCCAGTAATTGGTTCCCTGTAACATAAATTAGATTAAAGGCAGTTTACCAAGTCCCAATACAGCAAGTTTTCATTTTACTATTCTCTCAAAGGAAGATAATCTATAATGTATATTTTAGAAGACAGCTGCAGCAAAGGAAAGCTACCATCCTAAAGGAAAAAAAAAAAAAAAGCCCAAACAACTTCAATAGGACTTTGCAGTCAAAATTCCTTTCTGGTTTTAAGACTGTCAGTGTCCACAAATAATACTGAGTTTGAGTGCTTCCTTTACTGCATTTCTGTGTTAACTCTGCTAAATAATTAAAGAAAGGAAGAAGAGCAGAACAGATAACTAGGTAATAGCAGGCATAATCACATCCCATTCCTTTAAACCTGTATCTGAGTTCTTTGACTTGCAATTGGTGGATTTTCTCACTGAGAGTCTGTGTCAGGATACATTCCTAGCACTACAACAGATGCCATTAAAGCAGCTTCTTTTCATTATGAAAACAAAGCTAAAGCACTATAACATATGTTGTGTTGATTCATGTCTCAGAAAATACAATTCCATGGATATATATTTTATAAATGCAATAAGAAAGCAGATGATTCCTTGGATAAATGCATTTGACTGCAATATTAGCCACTTGCATTTTGTACTTGACAAACACTCAAATGCAATGTGTTTTAACACATTGCCACAACACCTAAGAATTTTCATTCGAATGCAACACTATTACTTTCTCTTCATGAATGTCTTAAAAGATGCTACTGGATAATGGAAAACACAGGTAAACAATTCCTTTTTTGGGAATCTGACCCTGATGTTCAGTTACTAGTGCTCAGATCTACAGATTGGATGTCTCCTCATCTGCAAAAAAGAGAAAATATTTCTGCCCCCCTTCCACCTATGCACCCTTCATCTGTCTTCTGTGCTTATGCAGCATACTGAAGAGAGAGGCTGTGCCTTATAAGCACAATACCTACACAGTTCTTGCCTGCAGCCATAGGTGCTCCTGTGAAAGGATTTTCCCCACATACCACTAACTGATATTCTTAATATCAGCCTCAGACAACTGGATGGTGCCAGTGACACTGAGGAGCATCTCCCTCAGAGGACCAAGAATAGAAGCACCTTCAGGCTCCAGATGCTTTCCAGGACTAGTGCAGTGGTCGCAGAAAACTTCTGTTCCCCCATGTACTGTTGATCCTCTCAATAAATACTATCTCTTCATCAAAGTGTTAGAAGAAAAGACTCACTATATAATTTCTGGAATCAGTGTCTGGGAATGTATGTGGCAATTATATCAAGAATACAGAGAAATACCAATTTCTTTGGCAGTTCTATCAGCTGCACACAACTGACTGCGGTGTTTGTTTCTGACAGTTGACTCAATAAGGTGAATCTGTGGTGAGCTGACAAGTACCCTAACAAGATATATTCTTGCAGAATTTTTTTTTCTGTCCAGAAACCTACTCACATCACTGACAGCTGGCACCTTCAGCATAAAATGATCAAAACAACAGTCCACAATACTTCTGTGTTTGGGTCCCAAACCAAAGTTGGTGCATTTGGCTGGAATAGGCTGTGTGAAACAGGAGCAGATTTTGGTGTAAAGCATGTTCTTATCTTCCTATTTAGTATATTTTTTATTAAAATATATTTCAACAAAATTTAAAGGGTGTACTGTGCCCCCTTTAAAGAACCAGGAACTGTGTCTTGGCTGAAGTTAAAACATTCAGTGATCTATGATTAATTTCATCCACCCCAGGGGTATTTAACCTGGTTGTAGGGACAGAACAGAGTAGACAAAGGCTGTTTCAGGGGACAGGGAGCCTGTACAGGGCAGCTGTTCTACATCCTTGCTTCTCTTGTTCTTCACTGGGAACATTGAGGGGAGAATACAAGTTACAATAGTCCAGGACAGGGAGAAGAGTCAAAACGTTAGTCTGAAAAAACAACACAGAAACCTTACTGAAAATTATTCTTTTATGCTGAGAAAGACAGAATAAAACTGACCATCTCTCTAGCTCAACTAAAAGCCTAATTTATGATGACAGTCTTAACAAGAAAACTCAAATAGTTAGATGCAAAAGGTCTCATTCAGTTAGTTCTAATGGAATTGTTGTAAAATGCCTCAAGATAAATCCAGATCCCCCCATCTCATAACTCCTGTTTTTCAGATGCATTCAATCAAAGGTCAATAAAGTGACTCAAGTCAAGGCTCAGCCCAGAACAAAACTCCCAAGAGGTTTTTTCCAAGATGCTGCCTTCTTGCTAGAGATTCAAACAGCTCTCTAGAGCTTACTATTAGAGCAAGCACCCTGATTCTAGCACGTTAAAAATCACTCATGTCTTTTCCCCACATACAGGAAATCTGGCAGTCCCATTTGTTGAAATTGTTGCTTCAGTCCTCTTTTGGGTGCATGTCTGGTGTCAAATTGCCTCCTGTTGCAGAGTCCAAATGTCCCTGTTGAGTGCTTCTGAGATCAGATCCCAGGAGGCAGCAGTTCTAACCTCTAAGGTTATCCAGAAACCCACTGATGAAGCTCCAGGGTAGTAATTATAACCCGTCATTCTCCTTTCCCTATGCTTTGAGACAGCAAATTTCCTTTTCTCTTGAGTGACACAGTATAGTTGGCTGCTTTCACAGCATTAAACAAAGTCATTTGATGGTGAAAATGCTCAGCAACAGAAGACAGCTTATTTATTGATTGAACTCCCCACAGACATTACCTGACATTGCTGAAGCTTATAGGATCAGTATTTTTATGCTAGCAAATTGAAGAACATAGCTTTAGAAATTGTAAGTAGATGCAACGTTATATTTAAAAATGACAATTTTATTTCTTTATGAGAATGGTGTGCAAAGCAGGCAAACATTTATTCTGCTATGTTCATTGGAAAACACCACCAAAATATGCTTTCCGAGGCATTATAGATGCAATACAGATACAATGTACTGCCTTACTTTCACCAAAAATCCCTTTTGAATTTCCTGGGCATATTTTTCTAGCTCAATATCCCTCTGCCAGGTGTATTTGAGGAAAAAATTAAGGACCATCATATTTCCAGATAATGTATCTTAAGACCCGATCTCGTAATGCAAAGGTCAGATGAAATCAAAATACTGTTTACAGCAGTGCTCTTTCTTTTCAGCTCTGAAGTTATTAAAGGCATTTAGACTGAATTAATTAAAAAAAAAAAGAAGGAAACTGTTCTTGACTAGCTTAAGGAGTAACATGTGGCATGTAATTTGGATTGCTGAGTGATTTAGACAAGTAAGCTGCATTACTCATCCATCTCATTTAAGATATGTAGATTTTGTAATCTTCCATCTGGATTTTCAGACAAACTTTGAGTTGCTTCTTGGTGATTTGAAGGAGGCTGGAGAAGATGGCTCATCTTAGAATGAACAAAGAAGGGTGAAAGCTGTCCAACTGGAAAAAGAGCATATGACAGAAAGCAAAGCCGGTTACAGCAATACATTTTTAATGTAATTTGAATATATTTTCAAATTATTTTCAGTGACATAATGATTATTTTACTTTGTTTTCTGCAGCAAACAATCCCTCTGTATTTAGTGCAGGATCTATTTAGAACCAGAGTGGCACATTGCTATCCAGCACTCACAAGCTTTGTGTACTCCTTTAGTTCCAGCGACAATAGCATCATATGAACACATCGAGATCATGGAAAAGATCCATTAGCAAGCAAATCTGAGCCTTCTACTTGTGGGGTGGGGGGAAGGAAGGAAGAGGGGAAGTGTTTATAGGGGAATTAAGGAGCAAAAACAATACTATCTTCAACTCATCATCCTGCAGTGCCAGCACCATTCTTTTAAATACAGAATACAGATAATGCCCTTTTGCTTGCAAAACTAATGGTACTAGTAGTTCAAATCCCTGCGATTCCATTCATTAACTAGTGCATGGAGGCTATTTCCAGGCACTCACTATCCATCACACAATGGAGGCCAATCTGTCTAACCAACCAATCAACCAAGAAAATATTAGACCTGCCTATCTCAGTAGAGGTGAGAAAAAAACTTCCTATGATAAGGCTGCAGCTAACAAGGTTTGAACAATAATGAAATGAAATGAAATGAAATGAAATGAAATGAAATGAAATGAAATGAAATGGGGAACTAAAAAAAAAACAACCCAAAACCTAAACCCAAACAAAACCAAATAATCCTAATGTTCTTCAAAAAGATACTTACAAACTACAGGAGCAAATACACCTAAGGCATTTGAGTCATGCTCATTTGAAATTTATTAGAGGGAAGAGACCAAAGTCTAATTTGTTGATTTTGGTTTTGGAAAACAACTACCAGAAATCCTTAGCCAAAACAACCCTGGGGATAAAATGCTCCATGGAGATAAAGAGAAGTGCCACAAATATAATTTCTCCAACTCTGCCTCAAAGGAAAGAATGGCAAATAGGAGTGGCAGCTTCTTGAAGTTCATTTTTCCCTTGACAACTTTCTCTGGCAGCAGAAGCCCAGAAAGGTTCATTGAAGCATCCTGATAGACCTCATAGGAAGGCTAGGAATACCTGCTACTTGAAGATGGAACTTGATGTGGGATAATCTAGACAGATGATCATGAAAGGTGCCTAGAAGGAGATCATTAAAGGCTCCGTGGTAGGTACAGTTCAATAAAGCTCCACAATTGCTTTATAATTCAAAGGATCAAGGGGACAAGCTTGAGCATTAAAACTAAATAATAATGAGGTACTTTTGGTTCTAATTGCTTGTTTGGCAGACTGGTTCACAGTGAGGTGAGATGAGCTTTGTTTAGTTGAACCATCAACCTGATGTCTTGCCAAGTCTTGGGTACTGTTGTAAACATACCAGGCAGCTGGAGGCTGCTGAAGCCAGAGAGTGTGAGGGCTGGGTGTGTGGGACTGCACACCCATACCAAGAGCCAGGGGCAGTGCCCCACTGAGAGTCCAGGCACTTCACAGGGGAAGAGAATTGGCCCAGACAGCAATGATGCTAACACAAGCTGCTTTGGGCCATAAGGCCTCGGTTCTGTGGCATGGTGAGACACCTATCTGAGCCACGGGAATGCTGAAGGCAGCATCAAGCTACACCTCTTTGCCTTGATTTTAAGTTTTCCATTTTTCTTATTGCCTTAAAGAGGATATGAAGTGCTATGTGTTCCCCATGGGTGGTGGTGGGGTCCCACTCCATATTCAGGCTCCCTTTTGCAGCAGTAGAATTTGGGAGTTCCATGGGGCCAAGAGCAACCTGTAGTGCAAAGCAAGTGGCAATGGTTCTCTCTGTCTCCCACCTTCCCCAGTGGGGCTTGCCAGTGTGGGTGAAACAAGGCATTGCTTTTCACAGGCTGAGGTTTGCATTTAGCATAAGGTGAGAGCTGTGGCATTAGCTCACGTGACAGACATGCCTCCAGAGATGCAGAAACCATGATGTTTGATACCAGTGAGAATACCAGACATGCTGAAACATGAACAGGTTTGCACTGGAGGGGGTGTGAAAGGAAGATAATGGAGGTGATTTTGCTTGCCATGCCTGCCCCGAGCCATCAGGCTGCAATAGAAATCAAGACATGCAGTGTTTTGGGCCAGGCAGCTAGGGGTAACTCTGAACTAAAGGAGATGGAATTTTTGTAGAAAGTATGAAAACCACATCTATGAAAAAGTAGTATGGTGCAGTTAGCATTACAGTTGTTTAACAAAGAAAGAGCTGCCAAACAGAAACCATTATTCTTATGGTGTCCCTGGTGACATTTTGGTGTGCAGTGCCTAGAGTCCAGGCTGGAGCAAGGCACGGCCAGGAGCAAGAAGAGGGACTTTACTCACAGCACAGTTTCTCAAGCCAAGTGGTTCAGAAATTGGTGCCCCTGTACATGCAATAAACACTAACATATCAGAACAAATTCAAAGCTCTTGCTCCACAGATCCAGAGCAACCAAACAAACAAAAGAATAAGGAGTTACCAGTGTGAACACAGGGTAATTTGTGTTTGACTTGGCCCCAAAATTGTGCTGTGAGATGCTTAACCTGACAACATCTGCTGTGATTTTTTATTGAGAAGATTTATGAAAGTGAGGATCTGGCAATTAACAGGAACAAGGTTGTTGGCTGTGCTGCATTGTTTAGACATTGTAGAAAATTAGGTACACACTATGTGAAAAAAATTATGCTGCTAATGGCAAGAGGGCACTCAGAAGATGTCACCATTAAGGTTGTTTCCATGAAATTTTCAGTTTTGGGGCTGAAGTTTTCATTCCTAGGAAGGTACAAGCTTTGAATAAGCACAGAAGAATGAGATGCAGCAAGCAGAAGTGTGAAACAGTTCCATGCATAAGAATTTAGACATTTTACTTTCACTTATATTTATTACAGTTGCCTTGTGTTTTTTGTAGAGTACGCCTCCCCTTTTATATAGGATGTATTCTGTTTGAAAACACTGAGTTGCATGATGCCTTGCATATTTACAGGAGGAAGTCTATTTTAACATATTTAGATAGGAGAGTTTGACTA
This sequence comes from Toxostoma redivivum, assembly GCA_013397375.1. Lineage (NCBI taxonomy): Eukaryota > Metazoa > Chordata > Aves > Passeriformes > Mimidae > Toxostoma > Toxostoma redivivum. Next base: position 1,053,550 of record VXBI01007170.1, read on the forward strand.
GTATTCAATTTTTGGTGCAAAACCTTGCAGGAAAGATTTTCAAAAATAGGAATCCAAACACAGGCTTCTGAGGCATGTCTATATTGGGTCTATATAATTAGAAGTACTAAATTCTAAATATGGCTTTCTAGGTTTAATAATAAGGTTCAATATTGAGTTGCTGAAAGTAACAGCTGCATTAGGAGGGTATGTTCACCTCGATGGAGACTTTCTGAACAACACCATGTTTCTTCCAGGGTCCACACTAGCCTGGATAACCTCACAAAGCCCTATGTTATGCCTCACAAATGTATCCAAAAAACTCTGCTTGCAAATGTGACATCCGAGTTAAGAGATTCAGTTTTACCATTTGTGTTTCAGGACAGTGACATTTCTTATTGTCCTGAATTTGGCTGGGACAGGGTTACTTTAATCTGTAGTAGCTGGTCCAGTGCTGTGTTTTGGATTCTGTGTGAAGGATGATGCTGATAACACACTGATGTTTTGACAGTTGTTAAGTAGTGCTTACCCTTAGTCAAGGATTTTTCAGCATCTCATGCTCTGTCAATGAGGAGCTACACAAAAAGCCAGGAGAGAGCATAGTTTGTACTGCTGACCCAAATTGGCCAGAGGAGTATTTAATCTCATAGAACATCATGTCCAGTACCTAAACTGGGGGAATTACCCAGAAGGAGCCAATCTCTGCTCAGGGGTGGGATGGGATGGGTATTCATCAGCGGATGGGGAGCAATTGTATTGTGACATCACTATTGTCTCTTGGGTCCTGTTATTCTTTCTCCCTCTCCTTATAATTACAATTATTAATATTATTAGCATGTTTATAATTATAATTATATTTTGTTTCAATTATTAAGTTATTTTTATCTGATCCCATGAGGTTTACCTTTCTTTTCCAGTTCTCCTCTCTGGGGGCAGGGAGGAAGTTGTGTGAGAGAGCAGTAATATGGTGCTTTGTTACCAGCTGGGATTAAACCACAACACTTATTGTCACTACAGTGGAAATTTAGGACGCACAAGTGTTTTGTTCTTCAAGGCTTGGCTCATAAGACTNATGTTTCTTCCAGGGTCCACACTAGCCTGGATAACCTCACAAAGCCCTATGTTATGCCTCACAAATGTATCCAAAAAACTCTGCTTGCAAATGTGACATCCGAGTTAAGAGATTCAGTTTTACCATTTGTGTTTCAGGACAGTGACATTTCTTATTGTCCTGAATTTGGCTGGGACAGGGTTACTTTAATCTGTAGTAGCTGGTCCAGTGCTGTGTTTTGGATTCTGTGTGAAGGATGATGCTGATAACACACTGATGTTTTGACAGTTGTTAAGTAGTGCTTACCCTTAGTCAAGGATTTTTCAGCATCTCATGCTCTGTCAATGAGGAGCTACACAAAAAGCCAGGAGAGAGCATAGTTTGTACTGCTGACCCAAATTGGCCAGAGGAGTATTTAATCTCATAGAACATCATGTCCAGTACCTAAACTGGGGGAATTACCCAGAAGGAGCCAATCTCTGCTCAGGGGTGGGATGGGATGGGTATTCATCAGCGGATGGGGAGCAATTGTATTGTGACATCACTATTGTCTCTTGGGTCCTGTTATTCTTTCTCCCTCTCCTTATAATTACAATTATTAATATTATTAGCATGTTTATAATTATAATTATATTTTGTTTCAATTATTAAGTTATTTTTATCTGATCCCATGAGGTTTACCTTTCTTTTCCAGTTCTCCTCTCTGGGGGCAGGGAGGAAGTTGTGTGAGAGAGCAGTAATATGGTGCTTTGTTACCAGCTGGGATTAAACCACAACACTTATTGTCACTACAGTGGAAATTTAGGACGCACAAGTGTTTTGTTCTTCAAGGCTTGGCTCATAAGACTACTTTTTGACAAGCTGTGACACTGTTAATGCCCATGGAAGTGCTTACACTATGAGTAACAGCTAGTAGGAATAGTATGGATAATAGTTAACTGCAGAAGCAGCACCTTCTTTATTTAGTCCCTTGTCTGGGCTATTTTTGAATAACTGCTGTTTATTGTCATTAATGGGTTCAAAAACTGACTTTCTTTGTTCTCTTTCCAAAAAACAGAGTAAATCAGGTCTGACATTTGAAGAGTATTTACAGCAGCATGGAGCATGTGTTTCTGGAGCGTGGCTGTAACAAAAAACAGAGAACAGCAAAAGCTCTGGTTATTTTTGTCACCCAGGGGAACAGGAGAGCAGGATGGCTTCCTCATCATTCTATTTTTCCGGCTTTTTTTTTTTTTTTGTAAAAACATTTTGAAATGGAATATTAAAACAAGTTGCTCTTCTTCCAGATTTAGGCCTAAGGAATTTCAGATGGAGGTATTAGTAACTGAATATTGCATCCACATTGGATGTGTTTTGTCCCTGTCTCCCCAGGAAGGGCAGAAGCACCAGTTGTCACTGCTTCATTAATTGGTCAATTTCTCCCAGTGGTAAAGGGACAAAATTCTAAATTCCAACTGGCAGAGTTTTCAGGTGTGTATAATTTATGAGCTGTGAGAAACTGGAAAGATAACTACAATCAGTATGAGCATAAAAACATTCAGCTTGCAATCTCTGCCACACAGCATAGCTGCCCATCCTTAGTTATCACACTGCACATATTTTTCACTTTCCCAAAACCCAACTCTCAAGGTTTTGTTGTTTTGTTAGTGTTTTGGCTTTTTTAAGGACTACATTTTTTTTTAGGCTGGATGGCTTCTCAAGGGAAAGAGGCACAGTCTGTAGAAAACAAGATTGAAAAGGTATAAAACAAAAATTATATCTTGCCAAAACCATACCAACACTATTGAATATTGTGGAGGGCAGAGGACATGTAAAAGCAGAGGTAGGATTCTCACTCTAGACAGCTCCTTACTGGTAATGGAAAAGATCTGAAGAAAAGCAGGCAAGGCAGGCAGCCTTTCACAAACAAGAGAGGAAAGGAAAGCACAAATGTAGGGATTGTGGGTACACAGAACAATTGTTACTAGTTTTTAACTTTTTTAACCAAGAGTTACTGGCAATATCATCAGAACACAAGCCAGGTGTCTGCAGATTTGCATAGATCTACATATGTTTAATGATATCTGAACCATTGTGCAATAGCAGATCAGATATATACAAAGGACAAATAGAAATACATACATACTTCAGGATTTAAAATAATTTCTTAGCCATATATATCCTTCTTCCTTCTGCCTGTCAGTTCTGCTTCCTCCCTCCCAGCAGGAGATTTTCACTCTCATGTCACATCACCCTGAAAAAGTTTCACTTGATGAACAACCTCACAGCCACATCTCCTCTCCTAAGTTAACTCTAGTCCTCCAACTTCACATACTATCTCCTTCAGAAAATCAGGAATTCCAGCCCACTCCTAAAGCACACCAGCCTTGAATTCTGTACATCTTGGCCAGATAGGAACACAGATAACATTCGTTTCTTAGTTATGTTATATGTTTCCAATAACTTTCTTAAATAAGAAACATCTGGCTTAAACAGCACACAGCACTGGTGCCAGCATTGCTAGGAGGGCTTTGGCAGAAATCATGGTCTCTGTTCTTGGAGGTGTTGTGGGCTGCAGATGAGAATTTATGTTGTCATGTAAAGAGTTCTAGCCTGGCACACAGATTGTTTGTGCAATTCTCTGTTAAATACTTTTATTTATGCACAACTCTTTTTCTGGGGTTGAAGAACTGAGCAAAGAGGAAGCAGACTTCAGCTCAGCATCTCCAGTGTGTGTAGATAACTGAGAGGTGATACCTTAACCCACGCAGCCATATATCCCTGAGATAATCCCCTTCCTAAATGAACATGGGCTGGTTGGGAGAAAATGCTGTTGAAGGGGCCACAGGGCCAGAGTTTAGGGTAGAGCTGACTCGACAATCAGAGCTGAAGCACTCTCACAGACAATGAAGATTTGATTTCATCTCTACCACCTCTTGTGGAATAATATGAAAATTCAGTTAGCTTGACTTAATACATTTTTTATGTGTGTCTGAATTTTACTCTTAACGAAGAATAATGTTCATGAGCTTTTCCTGTTAAAACTTTATATGTATCTCTAGAACATAAAATATGCACTCAGAAGGGAGTCTGATGCTAGATTTGTTAGACTATCAGTGCTGCTGGAACTATTTCTAATTGATGTGACAGGCTTAGGTTTCTAGATTGTGGTCCATGCATTATTCCTCAGTACTGTGTGGAGTAGCATGCAAGGTGGTAGCAAACAGAATTTTTTATCACGATGAATATAATCAAGTCTTGAAGTGAAAAGTTCAAGAAAGGAAAATAAATATCCAATAGAGCAATATGGACTAGTTATTTACTGAAAAGATATGAAAATTTACATAAGAAAAAGCATGAAAGAAAAAATTATCTTTTCCCAGCACAAGTAACAGTTTTAGCTAATCTGCTGACAGAAAATGTTTCCTAAACTAGTTCTATTTAAAGCACCTCTGAAATGGTAAAATGTCTAACAATCAAAGAATTTCATCCATTAATTTACCTTGATTAGCATGGTACTTTACAAAAAGTGCTAATAAATTTTAACTTCTAGTAAACTGGAAACCTCACATACAGTCTTAAAATGCTGATCAGTTCTGAAAATCTAAGTCAATGTGCATTTTTATACTATTCTCTTTCAGTCATTGTCTGGAATGTCTTTCTTGACCTTGAACTGCCATAGAATTTCCATGTAAAATAGGGAAAACGATGCCACACTTCAGGATTGCAATTTTTAGTTAAAATATGAATATGTAAAGGATATGAAAAGCAAAAATGCTTTTGGTAAGTAAGGTTCTCATAAGGTGACTCTTTTTTCCATCCAAAGTGCATTCTTATATGTTAGGATACAATGTTCTTTAAGCATACAGTGCAAAGTGCCAGGTATGTCACAGTAATAGATTTACTGAAAAGTTGCAGCCAAAAAAATTCTTGCTCTGCAATCCTCATGTTTTGTAAGCATAGAAATATCCAAAGAACACCATGAAATAATTGATAGTACAACCACATATGAGTTTTCTATGCACCTCTTTTATTTTCTATGTTGTCACAAATAAGCCGAACATAGGTCTTTAGGAGTACAACTCTGCCTGAAAATGATGAATTTGCAAATGTTAAAGGATAGACACATTTTAGCAACCAAATCTAGTCATCAGCCATCTGGAGCTTCTTCCACTTAGACATATATTAGAAGAACAGAGAGACCTCCTCTCTTCTGTAAAGAAGAGTTCCACTCCTAAATTCATTGATATATTCTGTTGTACTATACCTACACATACTTTTTGTCTCTGTTTGTTTCTAAAAGAAACCTATAAAACAAGTTAGTAGAAGGCAGATCATCAGATACTGATTGGCAAAAAAAAACATATCCTTTATACTGGAAAGAAAATATCACAGAATAGACCAAGTTCTGTGAAAAAATGGCAGACAGCCTGGTGCAGTGTGCAATGAGCAGCAGAGCAGTGCTGGCTTACCCCAAAAGACATTGGTGCATTACAAAATCTTATGATTTATGAAGCAGCAAGTTAAGTAGGGAAGCCAATGGCAGGACAGTTGCACCCAATCTTCCCCAAATGGCACCCAGTAAAGAATAGACTGCTTGTAGATATATAGATACCTACATTAGTATATAAGATTTCCTGTTCTCCCTAGACAGCGCATGGAAAAATTCAGAATATCCTTTTTGGGCTATATAGCTTTTTTTTTTGCAGGAGCAACCTTCATTTGACTGCATATAGAGCCTGGAAAGTCACCTCAGATAGGAGCTTTTACTTATGTGATGTGCAGATTTCTCCCCTGAGCAGCCCAGTGTTGTTTGAGCACCATTTTGATCCTTGCTTGGGTCTGTCTTGGTTTGTGGCTCTGTATCCCAGTTCTGCACATTCAGGGCCTGTGTACTGGGGAGTCTTTTCCAGATATTCCCATTGCTCCCAGCTGTGGTGTCCCAATAAAGCATGTTCAACTCCATTTCCTCAGACACTGGTTCATACGTAGCCTACCTGACATGAATTAATCCAAGGCCTATGGCCTGCCTTTCTCTTGGTTCTGCTGCTCTTATAGGCACATGTGATTTTCCTAATATCCTTACTCAACAAAGAAGTTCCTATTAATTTCTGTTTGGCTGGCAAGGGAGAGCCTGAGCTGCCTGCCACTGTGGCACTTCTATTTACCGGAGACGTACACAGCCTAAGAAAATGCAAACTGAAAAGCTTTCTTCTGATGCTATTGTTGTGCTCCTTTTCTTCCAGTCATGTGTTGTGACTGCGGTGTTAGGGTGTTAACCCTTTAGTTGCGGTGGAGTAAAGAGACACAGTCACACGGTCATTCTGGGGATGAAAGAGAAGGTGAGAAGAAGACAAAGTTTATTCAGAAAACTCACTGCTTAAGTAGCACGACTAGCAACAATGAGAACAGAATAAAGATGATTGGTCCAGAGAGAAGACACCCCATTCCCAGGGTCTGTTAACAGCAAACAGGTGTCTTTATCTTTATTATTAATTCCTTGGTGTTTTTACCAATTTATCTTTCCTGGGAAAGGCTTCTTGGCCTTCAGCTGAAAACCAGCTTATCACCCTGAGAAATGGTTCAGAGAACAGAGCTGAAAGGCTCGGGCCTGGAATAATTTTCCAGGCAGTTCTCTAAAAGGATACTACAATGTGTTATTTTCCTTTCACAATCCAGATCCTCAGGTTGAGCTCCACTGTAGCTTGGACAGCAGAAAGAATAAGAACTTGTGGATACTTCACATTCATCAAAACATGAAAGAAATTGAGTGTCCTTCATTTGTTAAAAGCAATGTGATTTTCAACTTCCCAGACATTGATAAAGGCTGAGACAATATACTTTAGAAGACAATGTATTTTTGTCCCAGGATAATCATCATTAGGAGAACTCAGGGGTTTGTCAGTAACTGGTATAGTAGATGTTGGTAAATCCAAAATATCAGAATGCTGTTAGTAAGCATTTGATACTCAGAAAGTGAAAGTAAATGCTAATAAATTTTCCTGCAAAGGATGATGCACTCCTATCAGACAAATGGCAGGGCTCATTGATATTTCAGAACCTGACAGAACAATAATGAAGACTACCACATCGGCTCAGTGATTACCCTAATGGCTCAAAATGCTACTGCAGGATTTTTTTGTGCTACTGCAGGATTTTTTTTTCTCACCCTTTGGTGAGAAAAATTAGGTGGAATCAAGAACCAGGTCTTTGATCTGAGCCCATGCATTTTGCTCACAAAGTCCAATTTCCTTCAGAAAAGAAAAGGTAGAACACACAGAAACATTAGCAAATTCCCAAGATTTTCTCATCTACCAGTCCAAAGTGCTGTCTCCTTGTGCCTGCCCCTTAGGCCCTGCTCTCCTTGCCTGCCCTGGCTGTGTCTTGTGCATCCTTCCAACTTCTCATTGCCTCCTACCATTAACATGCAAACCTGTCACCAGCCAAAATCAGCTCACACACTGTGGGCCTTGCACATCCCTTCATTTTGGATAGTTGCTGAATGCCTACATAGAGAGTGAAGGCCACCTTTCTTCATAAAAGACAGTACCTGGGTTTTATGCTTAGCTTAAGCCAAGGGAATCAGCTTCCTTGTCCCATTCCATTTCAGTGGGTAGGTGGGATTCATCTTGCTTCTATCTCAGCTCAGAATACTTTTAGGCTGCAAATCATCTGAGTATTCAGGTGTCTAAACTGGGATGGGATGATTTATAGGCTAAAATTTTTACCATGGGAACCTTGAGTGACCTGCATAGACATAAACAGTTGTGCTCTAAGGGTCTGAATTTGGCCAGAATAACTCATTCAGTGACAGTGTGAGGAGACTGCCTCAGATTGAGGTAAAATACAGGGGAAACACAGGGTGTAGGCAGGCCATCAGCTCTAAGGAAATACTGAACTTTGAAGATATATCACTATTATGCCAAGCAATTGGAGGCTTGAAGATATGCCCTGAAAGCTGATAAACGTCAGGAAATGGATGTGTGGAGAAATGCATGCCTGGGACAAGCATTGACTCCTCAAATGCTCTCTCTACTCATGTACGGTGATTATGAGACTCAGTGCATTCACTTCTCTCAACAGCATGATGAGAATTACATCCAATGATGTAAAATTAAATCCAAGTTAATCATCATTAGGCCATAGCAGCAAAAATATAAGCATTGTTCGTATTTGAATGGTGGAATAGAGGAAAAGAAAATAGAAGTGAGAAATTAAACTGAGGCTGAGGAAGGTTGAAAAAGGAGACATTTTACAGAAGACTGATGGGAGGAGAGGAGACAGGAATTCAAGGAAATGGACAGTAAAGTAGCAAGAAAGCACAACTAATATAAAAATTGTCATACCTGATCTGTGCCATTGCCTTGGACACCTAGCATCCTGTTCCTGCTAGAAACTAGGACTAGGTGTGTCAGAGGATGGCGCATGAAATGTGTCTATTGAAAATCTGCAATATAATCAGCCTATCAAGGAAGTCTTCTCTTAAAAGAGTTTATTTGAAGACTTGAAGCATGAAAGATGGGTGAAAACTGAGGTGCAAAAAAAATATAACGTGGAGATAATTGAGGCAGGGAGGAAAAGAACAAACTGGAATATAAAAGGAGCCCAGAAGATCATAATTTTCCCCTGGTGCTGTGTTCAAGGGATGATCCAGCTCAAAGTCTTCATGCTTGGCTCCTGTATAATGCGCAGAAGAGCACGTTACCTTTTATGAGATTGTTTTCTGTAGTTTGATATGATGCTTGCCAATATTGTAGGATTTCGAAGTTTCTAGGTTTGGTCCTCCTTGTAATTCGATTTTTTTAAACAAATCTAGGTCTTTTTGAACCTAAATGACTCTATGATTCACTCCTTAATCCTCAAAAGATTTTTTGAAAAATTGTCCCTGTCCCTTCCTTACATCTTCTCTGCTTATTAAAACTAATCTGAAACACATTGACATGACTATACTGAAGTTTCTCATTGCCCTTTAAAGCTCTTATTTCAAATCTGTAATTTGCACAATTTATATTACATACTTACTCTGGTATCTGCTGTCAGGGCAGGAATTTTTCTCCACTGATATGCACTCTGCATAGACAGCTATCAAGCAACACCACCATGAGCAGCACTTGCACCAAGGTAGTTCCAGGAGGAGCCTTAGCTAAGAGTCTTAGCTCAACCCCAAGCTTTCCCTAACTTTTTTTCATAGAGAGGGAGCCTATTCAGGCTACACCTCTCCAGAGAGCCAAGCAGATGCTGCATTTCGTGCTTATTTAACCAGCACTGCTCATGGTACCTGACATAAGATACTCAGAGCTCAGAGAGACCAGAGGATCAGCATTGTCCAAGTATTTTTACTTTAGCAATTCAAAACAATGCAAAACACAGCAGCCCCTGAAGAGTAATTTCTTCCAGATGAGCTCCTCTCATGATGGCCCTAGCACCAGGATATAAGATGTGACAACCAGACCAGGCCTTATGCACCTCTGCATGCCAGATATTTCTTGAGGAGGAGGGGGACTGGGGAAGAGAAGCTGCTGCCTAACAGCATCCAGCTTGTGCAGAGAGAAGGGAACATATTTGAATGGTTTAGTACAAATACATCAGCTCCTGGCAGGATATTGAAACTGATCAGTGGTCCCTGTGATCAGCATATCAGAGCTGACTGATGTGCCAGTAGTGTCAGCCTGTTGTCAGGGATAATTTTATTTTTGTTTATGGTTGTCACTTCAGCTGGAGATTAGGTATCAGACCTACTAAATTTGCAGCATTGTTATCTTGCTGTGGACATAAGCTTTGAAACTCGCCTTGGACAGAAAATATTATTACACAGGAGGAAATAGCTCCTATATACATCCTATGTGGCGCAGATTGCTTCAGTTTTTACACTTAGCCTTTAGTACAAACTTTACTTTCAGGGTAGTAACTGGAATACCATCATACCAAGGAATCCTATTCAAGAAAACATGCAATTTCCTTGTATTCAGAGAAACAAAACCCTCTAAAAACTAAGTGAAAAGAGAGCTAGAAAAATTTCCCATGTTACCATAGCAGACTGCCCCTTTATATTGTTGATTTAAATGGCATTCCTCTTTTCATATTGTGTTAGTGTTTCAATTTCTGCCCCTCCTTGAGTTTAGCTTCTGGGACTTTGCCATTTATAATCCAGTGTTCTGCTTCTCTGTTCCTAGTCTTGTGTTGCTTACTTGGCCCAAGCCTCTAAAACGAGATGTCCATCTTGCCATGACAAATTTGCCCAAGGTCAGCAGGATAAAAAGTCTGAGAAAGGAATCATAAAGAAAAACAAATGCACAAAGATATGAACATAGTTTCTCCTCAAGCACAGCTAAGTCAAGTCTAGGCTCAGTCTATGTTTAAGGCATAGCTACCACTGTTTGTGCTTTGGGGAGAGAAGTGAAGTAGTACTGGAGAAATTTGAATATGTTGCACAGAAAACACTCCTGTTTGTCACGCACCTGATAGATCCCCTCATCACATGAATGTCTGAAAGTAACAGATTGCTTTTTCTCTGAAATTCAGATTAGAAATTCTTGGCAAATGAAATAAAGGAATGACTGTTTTCTAAAAATAGTCAATTTGTTTTTTCTGTGATAAACAAAGTTATGTGGACCCAAATTAACCACAATATGTTTCATATTTTCAGTTCTGGCTGCTATGTTTGTCATTTGATATGTGTATCAATTGATACCTTTATTCATAGGACACAAAAAAATTAAAGTGCAAGAGTAGCATTTTTCAGAGGATGAAAAAAAAGAGGATGGTGTTTCTAGAAAATAAGTTTGTCCTTTATACAAAGAAGTAGAAGAGCGGGGGGACAGAATGAAGGATGCTGTGAACCAGCTCTCTTTCTCCTAAAGTGAGTTGTGAATATTTGTGTCTGGTTTAAGGCAAACACCAGCCTCTCATAAACTGGAGAAGAAAGGTGCTTTTGCGGAACAGGTGATAAGCCAGGACAAAATCCCCCCCAGTCAGTCCTTGACAGGTTTCCTGTGTGATGCTGAACTTACCGCTTTGAGCTTCATCCCAGCTGCCTTCAGCCTCACAGAGTTAGTCTCTCTTAAACTACTTAAAAGGAGAGATATGGGCACATCTAGTAAGTAATTAATTCCACTGATCTGAGAAACCTCCTAAAGTCAGGATGATCTGGCCAGCAGACAATTTGGCAGCTGCAGCCTGGCGTGTGGCCAGCCCCTCTGTGCTCTGTCTGCTCCGGCGGGCGGCTGTCCAGCACACCGTCCTGCCTGGGACAGGGGATCCGCTCCGGCTGCCAGCTCCTCAGGACAGCCTCTGACTCGGGCAGCCTGCTCACACAGCGCCGTGTGTGACAGTGTCCTGGATGTGCTCTGAGACTGCTTAGCAATTCTGCAGTAATAAGTAAATAATAGCAGCAAAGTGTTGCTTCAGGCTTAGTAAAATTCAAGTTTTATAGCAGGAGGCATCTCAATGCAGAGACCTACAGAGTGTGAACAGCCATTTTAACAGTTCATCCGCTGTTGTTTTGTATCTCAGCTTCTGACATTTACAAATCCAATAAAACGAAGAAAACTGGTCCCACCAAGTGAACTATGCATTGCCTTCTGTCTTTTAAAAATTTCATGGTTGGAAGCTCAATGTAATGAATGTGACAAGGTAAAGCTTTCCAGATCTCTTTTATGCTGGTATCTCTGGTTCCTCATAGCATCCCTGAAAGTGCACCAGGACTACCATGTGCCTGAGCACACCCAGAGGGCTTTCATGGTTTGTTCAATCACACTGAAAAGTCCCACAGGAGTGGTTTAATTAACCAGAAACGTATCTTCTCATTTAATCACTTCTGCTCCCCACATGCACGTTACCCCTACTGCTGAACCTCGTGGGTATTCAAGCCAGGAAAAGTTGGTTTGAGACAAGAGGTGTGTTGCCAGGAATGTGGCCAACCCACAGCACATCATCTGAGGGAGAGTGGTCATTGGAGGCTGCCACATGTCATCTGTACTCTTGTACTTTTAACCACACATTCCCGCACATTCCTGGCTTGTCACAGGAGCACAAAAGAATCTGCTTGCAGTGAACACCATGGTGGTGGCTTCAGCCAATGTCACTCAGCAGCTGGGGTGAGAGAGGAGCACTGACATGGCAGTGGGTGGTAAAGGCTCAGCTGGCAAGTGAAGTGGACAGACCACTTCTGCTTGAGAGAACATCTCCAAGGACACCAGGGTGATGCTCAGAGCACAACCTTAGCCTCTGCCCAGTCTTCCTGTGTGTCCTTATATCTAAGTTCACCCCATATTCCCACCTGAAAATGAGGATGACATAATTTTCTTTCTTCCTTTCCTGCCAGTGTTCTCTGTCTGCCTCAGTGGCCCATCCTCCTGTCATGCTGCAGTGCAGCATTGGTGGGGTACTGCCGAAAAGGAGAGAATTATTATGGTTTGTTACAGCCCTTGTGATTTAACCTGACTGGTTCCCTACTTCCAGGGGTCAGAATCACCAAAACCCTATTCCCATCTCTGCTACAGGCTGATGTGGAGCAAGTGCAGCTCTCTTTCTGATCTGACACAGATTACAAGCCAGGTGGCTTTGGCAGGCTCAGCCTAATCCCTCGTGGGATCTCCTCTCAGGAAAGTCACAACAGCACACAGTTTGGCTCTATCTGTACTAATGGTACTCGACACTTAGAAAACCCAAGGCACCAGAGCAGCAGTAGGTTTTCAGATCAGACTACTCCAGTGGCATACTGAGGGGAAATTCTCTCTGCTTCTCTATGCCTAATTCTTGTTAGCACTGCCCCTTTTCACAGGCAAAACCGAGGCACACAAACTGGGCAGAGAAGAAGTGTTTGCCACTATCACAGAGGAAGATTTCTGATCCAAATTATTGTTCTTGAGTTGGCCTTGAAATTTTGAAACCCTTCTCATGTAAGTTGGAATTCACCCCATTTATTTCCTACTTCCATTCTTAAAGAAATTAAATTTTACAGACATAAAAGAAGCACATTGAGAATGGATGCACGTTTCATTTACTCTAATTATGCACAGTGAAAAGTTTCCATTTCAACAAACCTCATTGATATTCTGCTCTGAACTTGACTGGGGGAAAAAAAAGCACTAAAGGAGATTTTACCAGTCAATTAACTTTAACTAAAAAAAACCTTTTTGTGGATTTAAGAATATTTCATTCTTCACTTTAATTTCCTTCCCCTCTTGCTATGACTGCTGTAATGATAAAACATCTCCCTGGATCACCCTGAAATTCTGCAAGGATTGTAGTACCTAATACTCTGATACAGGAGCTGGTGTTATTTTATGGATTAATTCCAAATAGCAGGATATCGTGTGTCAATATTGCACTGGGCTTTGTGTTATACGTGAACAGGCCACCTCTTAGGCCTTTGGGAGAAATACTTATTTCTCTCACTTGTGTGGTTAAATCTTTCAATATTTCATGACCTCTGTCACTAATGCACTTAGACTCTACATGATCTTTACAAACAGTGTTCACAAAACTTACATATATGGGGATTTAATAGATCTGAGAGCAAGCTCTAGAATCATAACGCAAAACAATGAATAATTTATTGGAAAAATAGAAAACCTCAAAGAGAAAATGAGACAGGAGTATTTTTTACTCACAAACCATATGAAAACTGTTCACTTAGAGGTAGAAACTTAGATTCTGCTAAGATTTTATCACTATCATTAATAGATAAATTGAAAATAATAAAAGTCTGTTTTTGCAAGTGTTAGTATCCTTACTTTCTTTCTCAAACAAGGAAGAAAACAGTCTGAACTAAGCCTACTGCAGTAATTGTCTGTGCTGTGACAAATATAGTGTCATTGCTTTCTGCTTCCCCAAACATGAAAAATTCTTGATTTAAAGTTTTTAATTTGTATCAGTGGCTTAAAGAAGATAAACACTAATTGTATTTTATTGCTTAAGAGCCTAAACATTAGAAATAAAAAATTAAAATGATACCAGAAAACATGGTAGTCACTGCAATATGAGAAAATAATGCAATTATTTGAACTTGGTCCCTGTATATATAATCATCATCCTCTGAATTTTTTTATCTGCAGTCCTGATTAAGAAACTGGACAGAACTTCCCTCAAAATATATGACAAAGATATGTCCCTGAATTGTGCAAGTACAAGTCTGAGATGAGTTTGTCTATAATATGAGTAGATATTCATCTTGGTTCTTTAGAGCTACAGTATGTTCAGCACAGGCTCAAGCCTCCCCATGTGCTCTGAGCCAGCAATGAGTTCACACCATCCTCACCTGTCCTACAGCAAGCAGGACTCCATGGTGTGCTCCATGTTGAATTGGAATGCTTTCATCAGCATTCCTATGCGTTTGTGTTGTCACAATGTTAATTTCTTTACAAGTTACATCCACTAAAAATGACCTTTTTTTTTTTTAATTAAAAAAAAAAAATTAATCTTCTTTTCCCTTCTGTTTCTGATATAGGTTAACAGATGATCCCTTCCAACCCTGGTATCCCAATATTAGATAAGATGATCTGGTGCATCAGACAGCTTCCTCTGACAGCCAGCTTTAGACCTGGGTTGCTTTATGTCTAGTCTTTTCTTGCAGGAACACAAGTTGACCAAAATCCCCATAGCCCCAGCTCTTCACCAGGCCACTGACTCCAAGGAGGCATCTAGACAGATTTTGTTCCAGATTTCAGAGGTCAATAATGCAATATTCAAAGCACAAGCCTTGCAAGCTCAGAAAAGACCTTTACATGCTTTAGATGCTTTCCAAAGGGGACACTACTATCGAGTCTTGTCCTGAATCCAGAATTGTTCCTCAGCCATCCCATTTTTCTGATACTATCACCAAAATAGAGCCAATAAATTTAAACAGATTTACTAACTTGAAGTTATTGGAAGGGTTTAGGGGAAAATTTGAAATTGTATCATATTCATATAGCTTTTGGTTGTTTTTTTTAAATTTATTTTTTTTTTTGTGCTGGAATGCAATTGCACAGTAATGTAAATTGCCACTAATAGTTACTGATGCAGCTAATAAAATATTCCACTCTGAATTCCACATGAATTTGTCATTATATTTCCCTACAGATCCAACAAAAGATGGAGATAGTCCTTGGCCCTCCTTTTGTTGCTGATATGTTTGATAATGAATGAGAAAAAACGTTAAGAAATAGGTGTGCCAGAGTTAAAAAAAAACCCAACAAAATAAGTGCTACAAGATCAACTGATGAAAAACTTGAAGTGAAATAGGAAAAGCCATTATGGCCAAGGGTAGGAAAGGAAACATCTCTGAACTATTTCTTTGTGCCAAACAAAGAACCACCCTGCTATTCTGGGTGTTGCATAGAAAAGTGTGGCATTTGAAGCAAGAGGAGAAGTTTCATATGGTAAAGCTGTGTGACATTTGTCAGTTATAATTTTTTGAGGGCCAGAAATGCAGATTTGTTTTTTCTGAAAATTTTAATAAATTCATTTCCTTTTTATTGAAATCCTGTTTTCCACTGAAAGAAAATAAGAGAAAAAATATATGTTCTGTTGTGACATTTTCCAAGTGAAATTATTCAATTTTTCAATCAAGATTTTCAATTTGAATTTCTCTTTCTCTTCGCTCTTTTTGCGAGGAGGAAGTGAAGTGCATATATTTCAAAATTATTGCAACTGAAAAGAGATGTTTCAAGTAAAGTTGAATATCTTACTTTAAACATTGAAAAAGTAAATGAGAAACTGTTATTCAACTCAGTACACTTTTTAAACACAAATTTGGTTTTGATTTTTTCTGAGTTTATTTTTATTTCTCTCTGGAACCGCCAACAACACTGTCAAGAAGTTTGTATATTATTCATGTACTACAAAATGCTCTTGGAACAGAACTCCAGAGATTTTGTGTGAACTTTCTGCATATGGTAAACAAGAGTGAACAAAAACATTTACAATGACAATACCCCAAATTATTTTGACTCCACATTCATTGTAACCTAATAACATGTTTAGGATTAAAGAAAACATGCAGTTTTGCTGCACCTCATGAATAGCAGCACAGACCACTTGCTGCCATGCAACTAAGTATTTTTCCTTGTGTTTCATTCCTGCAAAAGGGACGAATGAGCCCCTGGACTTCATGAGATTTTTTTCTTTCTCAGATGAGAAATATAATTTTATGATTGCGACCATGTTGTATTCAGAGTGGAAACTTTGCCAGCTTTGTTATGTGGGAGCAGTCATCCAAGCAGTACCCCAAGTCCTGAATCTGAGCAAAGAATAATTATAGCAGCATGTTGTTGCTGCAGCAGTAAGGGTGTGTCAGCATTTCAGTGTAAAATCTGTGGACCAAATCCTTGTGACTGAGGAGCTCAATACTTTTGTCCTCATTGAAATGCTCTCTCTAAATTTTATACCCTTGACTTCCTTGATCAGAAATTAAGGAATGATTTTCAGGTTCAGACTTTTGTGCTTATCACTCATTCTGAACTTCAGTTAAGAGATTTGTTTTGAAGTATCTTAAAAAGCAGAGTACATTGGTCTCTAGTCACACATCACTCTTGCTGAAGAAAAAATGATTTTGGATTCACACAGGTTTCCTTGGCTTTATTAGATGGGCACTTCCAGGAAAGAAGTGCCAGTAGGATTTATTCTGTAATTTGAAACACTAATTTATTTGTAGCACATGCTGGTAGCTCTAAGGTAAATGCAAGAATTAAAAACCAAACCAAATAAACAAGCAACAAGACCTGTCAAAAAAAGAAACAAAAAAACAAAGAAGCATAGACATTATTGAAGTGAAAAGAGAAGAGAGTTGAGAGGAATTGAACGGAGAGGAGTGGAAAGAATTAGCAACAAACTAACAAAAATCATTGCAAAATATTTTTTAAATACAGAAGATGACGTTAATTGCACCTCAGTGTCCTGCCTCTGAGTATGACCAGAGCCCAACACACGAAGTAGAGGAGCAGGGCAGGCACACACAATGCTTTGCACAAGCACTCCCTTGACTGCCAGGCTGTAGGACTTCTGGAGTGAGTCACACTTTCTGTTTGACCATGTCCCTCAATAGATTTCTGCTCCAGGTAGATTTTCCCCTTGAAACCCTGCAAACCTTTGGAGTCTAAAAAAAACTGTTTCAAGAAGAATCCCAGATTAACTACCCCTATTTAAATAACTTTTTGCTTCTTTTGAGCTTTTTTCCCATTGACTTCACTGAATGTCCCTAATACAGGAGTGTAATGAGATGGAAGTAATAGGTGACAATCCCTCTTTACTTGTTGTTTCATGCTGTCAGAGACCGAAACTCAGATCTTAGTTTTCAAGTATGTAGGTGTTTATTTTGAATGTAGTACTTTTCAATACACTGATGGTTTGCAAAGCTGGTGAGGTCCTGCAGCACCTATGGACTTCTTTGGAGCATGGGTACACTGCATGTTGGAAAAAATTTGGCTTATGGTAGCATGTGAAGATGCCTGATCCATAACACCCATGATTTTTTACAAGATCATTGCAGGGATAAATTCTGGATGAATTCTACAGAACGACGTGAAAATCATGGCTGTGTCTAAATAGGTTCACCAATAACATCTTGTAGAATCAATAGATCGCAGTGTTAACCATAATCCTATATAATAACAATGGGTTTTACATGATTGTAAGTACAATAGAAAACTTAAAGGAGGGAGATCTGAAAGATCAAGAAAATAACACACCCCAAGGAATTAAAATAATAAAGGGTTTTATTTATATCCACATAAACTGGGAAAATTCAGAGTTAAACCTGCATTTCCTTTCTTAAGTCATCCTATTTCTCTTCAGATTTTCAGAATTCTTTCAAAATTCATAGCTAAACTTGGAATTACTGCCTTTTACTTCATTCAGCCAGGTAAGGTAATACAGCACCATACAGAGGTTTACTTGTGTGTAGGGGCCGAGTCAGACCTTTGGCAGCGCTCTAACACAAGCAATTAGCTTGTGTGGGCAGACGACAGTGCAGCCATGTAAACCAGCATTTCCTAGAGAACAGCAGGGTCAAAGTGAAGAGTTACCTTCTGACTTGGTACAATTGTTCTCAATATTGAGAGATCGTTTGAACTGAAGGTTTAAGCCCTATCAAACCTTCATTTCCAAAGGCCAGTTTCAACTGCACTTGGCCTTAGTAGCCTTAACCAGCACCACTAGATCTCTAATAAGGCATTGGCAAATTAATTCTACTGTGCGCAAATGCTTCAGTTTCTAACAGACAACTTTCCTGCATTCTCTATTAGGTTCTGACCTACTTTGGAAAAAATAAAGTACTCATAAAATGTCGGGGAAAATACAATTACTGGATGAGGGGCCTACCAGGGAGTGTACCTCTGCTAAGTGCATTCATGCCCAAGAAAAGATTGGCTGAATCTTATGAGGTGGAGATTTAAAGATTTTACAGATAATTCTCTCTGCATCTTTTTTTCTTTTTCTTTTTTTTTTCCCCCCTTCTCCTAGACCCATAGAGGAGAGACTGAAATTGTTGCCCAAACTCAAGGTTTTCAAATGAAAGCTTTTGACCTCTCCTTAGAATCTCACCCAAGGTCCTACTGCAGGTTTTAGCTTGTTTTAGAGGTTTTGTCTGATAGGATTTTTGCTGGCCAGAATTTAAGGAGAACATTCAACTAGGACATAATTATATTATAAGAATTTTCACTGAGCAGTGCTCCTGGCAAACCTACTGACCCAAAAGGCCTGTGTTGTGTTTTCAGACCTTTATAAGGATGCTTAATGGATTCGGTAGAATAAATTCTATTTTCATAGGTGATGGAAAACCATCCTTGAGATGCCACTGGGACTGTTCTTGGAGAGGAAGCATGTGTTGGTTTTGGTTGCTTTGGTTATAAGCAAATTGTATATTCCCAGAACCCAACAAAATCAGAGGAGGTCAGTATTTCCAGAAAAGGATGTAAAAGGGAAAATATATTATTAAAATAATGTGAAAAAAGGGAATTAAAAGTGTTCAGAGAAGAAAATAGCAAGTATTTGGTGATAGGATGAAGAGAAAGAGCTATGGAGCTACGTGGAGTGTGAGCAGGAAAGACAGAGGACAGATGAAATTGGAAATTGTGGATCAGGGAGAAAAAAGTAATGGAGGAGAGAACAGGAAATGATTCAAAATGCATGTGGAAAAGTAAAAGTAACAAGAGAAGTCCTTATATAAGGTAAGTTTACTTGAGAAGAGCTGATAAACAATAGAAATCTTGTGAGACTGAAGACACTCAATTACCAAGACCTTCAAAAGGCAGGTACTTTGCACCTGTGTATAAATAAAAAATGCTTTGATGTTGAAACCTGTGTTAGAAATTATGTCTTTTTGTTTCTTTCCTTTCTAATTTTTTTTTAATTCCCTTTTGAAAGTACAGGATATTACCCATTAAACCATACATTTTCTTAACTGTCGGAACAAAATACAAGCACAGGACTACACAGACAAGAAATGCAGTGCAGAGCAATCCAGTTTTCCACAGTAGTTTTTGTGGGTAATTTCTTTTATTTACCTAGGTGAGATTAGCTGCCTGTGAAAATGTTTATCTTCATTAAAATGCAGATATATTCACCACTACAGTTAGTATAGAAGTAGCCCATGAACATATATCATTCAGCCATGCATAAACTTTATAAATTCACTGGCAAATATTTGCTGGAGCTGTCATATTACTGTTCAAACCTGTTACCTTTGGCATTTCCATAACTAGGTTTTGGAACGCTCAGGTATCTGCCTGCTTGATGACAATGGATTAATTAGCTCCTCAGAGAGTCAGAACAAACAAAGAGAAAAAAAAACAAGGAAGCAGGAAAAAGGAAGGAAGGAAGGAAGNAGAAAGAAAGAAAAGGATTTGATTTAGCATGCTAGCAACAACTAAGCAATTAAAGGAAGACAATGAATTTTCAGTAATTAGCTTAAATGTATTCTGTGTGGTGAATCTATGAGGGAGAAGACATTACAGGGCATACCTGAATAAATATTGCATGCTCCTGATGTGAGGACACACTTAAATTTTTATTTTCTCCTAATTTAGCATACTTTTTCATCTCCTTATTAGGTGCGACAGTTTTAATCAAGTCTTAGAAAAAACATGGTAGACTATTCTTAATTATCACTAGAATAAACCAATAATGGGTTTTGTTTATCTACAGAAATAAGGATACTCTTGTACTGGATTTATAATTTGATATATGGAATCCTTAACCACCACTCTCCTTCTCCCAAAGACAATGATGACAAGATTCATCTTTTGGGGAGTTTTGTATCTGTTGCAGCAATTAGTTAGAGTCTGAGGCAAGGATTTAATTTTGTTTGTGTTGGTGTTGTTATTAAAACAGTAGCATTACTTTTGAAATGCTAAAGTACATTAGACTATTTCTATGGAGCACTGTTTTAGGAGACTGAGAAATTAGGTGGTGACATTTAAAAAAGCATTTCTCAATGTCACTCTTAGTTGGATGTCAAGAATTAAAAAGGAACTTGCCGTTATTTCCATGATACGTGACTGATGACAAGAACTGCTGAAGCTGATTCTTGTTTACAAACATATATTTGCACACAGCAGCTTTGCTAAAAACATTTTGTGATTTGGAATTATGATGACAGTTGAAGCACAAAGTAGAATCCAGGTCTCCTTCAAAAACTAAACATTTACTTGGAGGTTTTCACAAAGATACAGAGAGAGCTGAATCTTTGAAATACTGTTCCAAATCTTCAGGGTCTTACCATGGTTATCTACGTCATCCCTATTGAGATTAAATTCCCCTGTAGAACTGCAGGGACTTTTGTCTCTGCTCCCTTGGCTTGTCTTTACTTCTACTGTCAGTGTAAGAAAGAACTGTCAGTACTTCTACTGCAGTTTTTTTTTATCTTGAGATGCTTCTAGGTCTCCATTCCATGCCAACACTTAGAATGCTAAGCACTGCTGATATTATAAAGATCAACATCTTATTCTAGTGATAACTCCACACTTAGATAAGTGGGAGATGGAGAATTATTTCAAATGCTTTATATCTGACTTGAAGCATAATGTTATCTTCCATTTGGAAGAGTGGCTTTTCCATTTCTTATATATATTTTTGGGTGGGTAAATGAATGGACTGCACTCCTAAATGAAGATAAATACAGATTACTTATATCCCTTATATCCCCTGAATGGAACAGGTGCCTATCAGTGTGATCTTAGTAGAAACTTGAGAAGCTTTTTTATTTTTCTTAATTTCTCCCAAAGAGTGGGTAAAATTACAATGCAGAGAATCTTGAATGAAATTAATTTTAACAACATACTTTACCCGAGGTGAGATCAAACATTAAGAAAAGT
Organism: Toxostoma redivivum; assembly: GCA_013397375.1. NCBI lineage: Eukaryota > Metazoa > Chordata > Aves > Passeriformes > Mimidae > Toxostoma > Toxostoma redivivum. The sequence continues at coordinate 1,074,853 of VXBI01007170.1, forward strand.
ATTACTCCCTGAAAAGAGAGACCTTTTTCCTGTGAAAGTGTACACATTTGTCATGCATGTTCCCAGAACCTGAGGACCAACATGAGGACAGATAATAAGCCTGCACACTCATATATGTTGAGGTGGAATTGAGAACAGGGCCTTTTTTGTACATGCAAGAACCAAGACATCATTTGTGATTTTGAGCCAAAAAATGCAGTACATGCTGCTTTATGCACAAATCAGCTGTCAAGATCTGAAATTTTGTCTCCAAGTATCCCTTGACACTACAATAAAGAATGATCCCTATGAAGACAGCTTGATGAACAATATGATTCTGCAAAACATGCTAACAAGAAGTGAAAAGAAATTACCTTCAGCACTGAATTAAACAAATTAGTTCTCTTGTAGGTCTTAATACTGCCAATAATGGAAATTGATCTCTACTGCGATATAGATCAGATTGGTTTTGTTGTCATCTTAAAATCTATTATCACATAATTTCAGTAATTTGAAATAAATAAACCCAAGAAATAAATTACTGTCTCAATTGCCTATCTAAGCAGAAGTCTGATTTTTCTTTCACTTCAATGCACAGAGATCATGCATGCTCTCTGCATGCTCATTACCAGGAGAGAGCATGAGGACTGATAAGACTGATGCAGTGAAAAGGAAGGATTGATGAGACCTAGAGGAACAGCAATATGCAGTCTATGTAGATTTTCTCAAATATGACTAGAGAAGGAAAAACATTCAGATTTATATATTTAGATATTCATTAAGTTCCAGAACAGGCAATCCCTTCCGTGTACTTAAAGAGGCAATGTGACCTTTCCATACTTGATTAATGTTCTTCTGTTTACACGTAGGAGAACAGCATTAATCCTTTCAGCTCTCTTCTTTCTGTGTTTAACGTGTTTTACATGAGCTACTTCCATAGCAGGGTGTTCAGGGTCATCAAACTACCAAAAAAATCATATTCCTCTGATTAGATTTAGATAATCTAAAAGTGTTTATAGCACCTCTGCTTCCCAGAACTGACCAACTGACCAGCTGTTTTTCTTTATCCATCTGTCTTATATATATATACACATACATATATAACTAATTGGAAATACATCATAGTATTTACCAATAATTTAACCAATCATTTTCATTCTTCAATTCCTCCTAGAATCTTGTTGGACAGAAACTTTCTCCAGCAATGGTTCTCTGTTTGTTTCTAAGTTTGTTGGTACAAATCATACTGGAATCAACCTACATTTGGCTGCTTTAGAGCCATTCTCATCTGTCATTGCACTCAGATGTTAATGAACTCATCCATTTTAAGCCTCTTACCACAGCCCACATCAAGTTTGCATTTGAGGGGATGCCTTCAATCCACTCATCAACCAGTTTATGTACATATGGATTTACTTGTGCCAAGGTTTTTTCCTACTGTCAGGCTAATGTATAACTGGGAAGATACTTGAAGCCAAAGGATGGTCATGGCAGGTGAAAGAAACAAAAAGGCTGAATGAGCTCAGGCCCACAGTGAGAGTCAGTATCCTGGAGAGAGAGGCTGAGAAGAATTTGGCTGATGCTCAACAGCCAAAATAGGTGTCTGGGCCTCAGCAGTAACCTGGTGGAGAGAAGAAAGCCTCCAGCAGGTGCTGGGAAAAGATGAAAGGTTATGGGAAATACCAGTGCATAAAGCATCATTGTACAAGCAAGAGACATCAGCCCATGATTAAATAGAGGACTACAAGAGGAAGATTTTTCTGAATATGTTAGAGAAATAAAAGAATATTTTGATCGTTTTTGGGGGTTGACCTGGTTGGCACAGGTGTTCACTAAAGCTGGTCTGTCCCATCCCTCCTCAGATGGACAAGGGTAAGAAAACACAACAAAATATTTTTGGGTCAGGAGAAGGGCAGGGAGAGATCACTCAACAGTTACTACAATGAAAAACAAACTTGTTTTGTGGAATTTAATTTAAGTACCAATCATATCAGAGTAGTATAATGAGAAGTAAGGCCAAATCTTAAAAACACCATTCCCTCACCCGTCCTTTCTTTCCAGCCTTAATTTTATTCAAAATTCTCTACATCTTCCTGCCAAGAGATACAGAGGGACAGGGAATGGGGGCTGCAGTCACTTCACCACATTATCTCTGCCACTCCTTCCTCCTCAGAGACAATGTCTTCCCAGTGTGGGGTCCCTTCCATGGGAGACAGTTCTCCAATATGGGTCCTTTCCCAGGAGCTGCAGTTCTTCACAAACTGCTACAGCATGGGTCACTTTCCAAGGGGTGAAGTCTTTCAGGAGCAGCTTGCTCCAGTGTGAGTCCCCCACAGAGACTGCAGTGTGGGCTCCTTTCTCCAGGGTCCACAGGTCCTGCCAGATCCCTGCTCCAGTGTGAACTCCCCACAGGTCCTGCCAGATCCCTGCTCCAGTGTGAACTCCCCACAGGGTCACTGCCTCCTTCAGGCAGCCACCATCTCCAGCACAAGCCCCTCCCTGGGCTGCAGGTGGATCTCTGCTCCACCATGGCTCTCCTGGGCTGCAGGGGCACAGCTGCCTCACCATGGGCTGCACCATGGGCTGCAGGGGAACCTCTGCTCCGGTTCCTGGAGCACCTCCTTCCTTCCTCCCCTTCCTTCCTCTCTGACCTCGGTGTCTGCAGGGCTGCTGCATTCACATATTCTCACTCCTCTCTCTGGCTGCCGTTGCTGTTGCACAGCAACTTTCCCACTCATTAAATTTTTTGTCCCAGAGGTCCAATGCTGTCATTGATGAGCTTGGCCTTGGCCAGTGGTGGATCCATCTGTGAGCCAGCTGGCATTTGCTCTGCTGGACATGGACAAAGCTTCTGGCAGCTTCTCACAAAGCCACCCCTATCGTTCCCCTGTTGCCAAAACATGGCCATGTAAACCCAGTACAATCATGCAATCTGAGGCAAGTAGTGACAAGAGTGAACAGCTATTAGCTGTTATGGTTGAATCTTTTTGTTTTAGCAATTTAATATATTGACAACATAAACTTCTAATCATTCATTCAGATAATGAGACAAGAAAAAAAAAAGACAACACAGACACTTAGAGCACTTCTCATTCCACCTCCTCAAATTTCCCTATTTTCACCACAGGTTGTACTCACTTTGTCTCAGCTCTGCCTGTGAGGCACAGGAGGTTTGTGGTTGGAGGCACGATGATCTTTCTCTGTCATGTGCTTTGGAGGTCTTTTGTCTGCTGATATCTGCTTCTTGCTGATTTTCCTCTGCCGCTCTTTGTTTTGGGGTGTCCCAGCCATAGCATGGTCGCCTGTGGCTGCAGTGTCTTTGCTGGTGTCCCTGCCCTGGCATTGTCAGTCCTGGGGCTTGTCCCACAGTGGCAGCCCCCACTGTGCCCAGCTCAGATTCAAGGGTGACCCGGAGCCAGTCCTTAGGCACAGCCTGGAGTGATGCAGTCTGCAGATCCTGCTGTCTCCCAGCAAGCCCAGTTGGAGGCTGTGCACTGTACCAGTGCTGTGTGGAGCTCCTCTGCACCATGCAAGAACACCCAGGCTTGTAAAAGCCTGTGAGAATAACCCTCTTAATCCTCAGAGGAAGGATTTAATTAAATTATTCTACTCTGGCATACATGCTGCATGTTGGTCTATGTGTTGGATGACCTCATCGATAGCTTATAAGTGTCAGTATTTTACTGACGCATAGTAACATTTCATTGAGAAAACCACATTAAACAAAGCAGCAGGCACAAATACAGAATCAGTTGGCTGAATGGTAAAAAGGTTTATCAATGTAATTATAAATAGTTCCTCCTACTGTTGCCAGCTCTGTAGAACTGTATAGATTAGGAACAAGCATATCTGGAGATGATATTGTGGTGAAGCACTGAGGTGACATCTATTACTGAATAACATGGAATGCTGCCAAGATAAACTGACACGCCATTGTTCTTAAAAAAAAAAAAGGAAAAGAAAAAAAAAAAGAAAGCAAAGAAAAAAGAAAATGTTTTCCTATGCAGCTCAGATATTTGCTGGTCCACAGAATGATCAGACATAACAATATCCTCTATAGATCCTTTAAAATCTTTGCATATAAAGATTTTTTTTTAAATGTGTTGACAGGAATTATTTACAATTTCACATTGTTTCCCCGACAGAGATCTGTATAAAAATAAAAGGGCTAAAGGCCATTGAGTCATTAAATGGAGCACTGAGGTAATAAAATTTGTGATGGCTTTTCCCTAAACCTTAATGAAAACACTTGCAAAATATAATTATACCTAATCCATGTTCTGATAACCTACATGGTGCAATGGTATTTTTTTCCATGTAAGAAAGAAAATAATTTAAAAGTGTTTTTTGAGTCGTGGGTCCTGAGAATGTGCAGGCTGTGGTCCATTTGGTAATGTGGCAATACCTGGAGCCCTCCAGGCTTCAGCACTGAGACAGAGTAGGGACTCTGCTTTTTGCTTGGTCCCTGTCGTGTCCTGATCATTTCTTTGCCTCATATAAAGCACAATGACAACAAGCAGACTTCTGTAGGTTTTGAAAAGCCTTCATGAGCATGTTTTGGAGGGTAGAACAAACAACTTCCCAATAATACCACTCCTAAATCTTTAATTTTTGCAATCTTTTGTGTGGATGTCAGCCCTAAGTCTACTAAATATGAAGAAATGACTCATTTGCAGGAAAGAAAAGCAATGCCTGCATTTTATCAGCTCAGGTGAAAGTAGCACAGCCTACAGACATATGCTAAATTCCATTACCTGTAAAGAGAGCACTGATTTAAATTTTTCCTGTTTTGAAAACCATGACATGAGAAATGATAGGTTTCCATTTTATTTTTATTAATTGTATACACACAAGGAAGCTGATAGGGTAAGATTGACTTTAATTGAGCCATAAATTTAGCATTGAGAAATTCCATCCATTTAGCTGGACAGTTCAGTGATGAAATACATTTCTAAAGCAAGGATTGCTGGCAGAGTGACTGAAATAACAAATTAATAGTGCTTTATACCTATAGCTACAAAGAGACAGTCCTCAATAAAAAGTGGATAACTTCTCAAAAAGCTACCATAAGTTATTTTCCCTTTAGTCCACAAGTAGTTTTTTCATTAAAATACTATTTAATATGTTTATTTGATAAATACTTGTAGGAGATACATTCTGAAGTCTAAAATACTGGGTATCCTATAATTGCTTGATGTGTCACTGACCCTCTGCTCCACAGGAAAATCCTTTTACATTAATCTGTTTAAATAAAACTCTTCATATCTGTACACACATGAAAAGGTAAGTCCATGGATACTCACATACACACCACCAGCTCTTGTAGGCTGCTGTACTGCTATCAAAGTTTATAGAGCTTGAACCATTTACACCAGACAAGGATCTTCAAAATGTGTATAAACCTATCTGGAAGCAAATCTCAACACGAGTTATAACACATCTTGAACGTGACTATGAAAAGTGTAATTATCCCCCATGTATTTCTGTTATTTTTCCCTATACTGAATTTCATGAGGAAAAAATCTTGTCATTTTGATTCCAAGATCTCTTTGAGCAGCTATAAGAGGATGATTTCTATATCAGAAAGATAAAAGTTGTCCCATGTGGATAAATGTGGATTTTTAATTTTCAGCCATATAATCAAAATCTTATTCCTGAATTAATCCTTTTTTTTTCTAACTACTTAAATTGACCTCATCAGTCAGATGCCTGAGTGTCTTTTTAAGTCAGATAATTCTGTTTCTCTTTGGAAAGGAGATTATTTGGCTTTGGGATGAAGAAAATGTAAATGGTCTTGTGAGAATGAACATAAGAAAAAAAATGATTATAATTAAATGTGAAAACAGTGTAATGGCTGGCCTGACTTCAACTGTCATGGATCTATGAATGCCTTTGCCTTCTACAGACATAATTATTTTTCTTGTTGCTCACTGACACATTTTTGTTCATGCAATAAAGATCTTAGAGGTGATGATAGCAACCAAACATGGTAGTTAACCAGATAGAGAACTCCAAATCAGTGTTGAGTTTTCTCGTGCAGAATGATGCACATAACAGAAATACTTTAATGCATCTCCACGGAGCGTGACAGAGATCTTTAAAGTTCTGTCTTCCTACTTCCTTTGAAGACATTCACTTTCCATGTGGGTCAGCAGAGTGCTGAAAGAGGATCACAGATATATAGATTTGCAATTTCTAGTGATTCCTAATATTCCAACTAGCAGGAAAACAATAGATTATTTTATAAATTTATTATTTATAATAAATATAAATATTATTTTTATATAAATTTTTATATATGTATATATATATATGAACAACTTGCAAGAGAATACAAACAATAATTTATTTGCAGTGTAACCATTCATAATACGTCTGAAAGAAAAAGAATACAGTGTTTTGAGCAGGAGTGAAGTATATGGTTCAATCAGTATTTTAGGTCTTAATGTCTAAATGCTTATTTTGAGTCCATAACAATAATTTACTTACTTTTATCAACACTTGATTTGAAGCCCATTAAAAAAAGTTGTCTTAAGCAATAAAACAGCTTTATCCCTATGAAAACAGAAAAGAATGATGATCTGGTTTAAGTGACACAGGGCTAGAATAGAACCAAGGAGTTTCACTGCTAAAGTAATACCACCTCCTGTGATAATAAGTGATTTTCATTCCAGAAAAACTGTCTAAAAACTGACCACTGGTTTTTTGGTTTTGTTTTTTTTTTTTTTTTAGGAAAAATAACTCTTAGAGGTATTAGAAACTTTTGTCAGTACTATGACAACTTTATTGGAAGATACTTAGGTTTACATTTCGAAAGAAACCAAAAAACAGAGCTCCCAAAATAAAAGGTGTAGTGTGTTGGAGATTTTGATGGAAACAAAAAAAATTCTTTTGACCCTTTAAAAAATATAATGGAGAAATATTAAGTACATGTCCACCAAAGCTCACTCTCTCTGGAGTTAAACCCCAAAAAACCAACAAAACCCCCCAACAAACAAGCAAGCAAAAGCAAACAGACAAAAAAAAAAACTGCCAAAGAGCCCTCAACAAACCAAACAAAAAAAATGAAAAAAACCCCTCAACTAAACCCATAAAATCCCTGTGTCTTGGAATCAACTAAAATACAAATAACATTGGAGAATTTATTCTATTCATTATCCATCCTGAGCAACATGGTTTAGGAACTGGATTTGTGCAGATGCAAGGAGGAGCTCACCAGCACAAACATTCTGCTCACATAAGGTGCATAGAGACCCAGCATTTTGGTTTACTCCTGACACCTAGAATAATAGCTCACATTCCTGCCAGAGATGAATGACTGTAAATGAGTGTTTAAGACACTCAACTTCATCATTGATTCCATGGGCTTTTTTTTGCCATTCAGTTTATTCTGCCAAACTCAAACTGCTCTCAAATTTCTGTCCCTTTTCATTTTGTTTTGCAACAGAAATACACCATCCAGTATATGCTTTTGAATATATAAAATACACAAGAGATAGTCAGGTTTTCAGCACTGGCATAACTCTGGGGAGTTCTGAAACAGTAATATTTCTGCAGTAATACAACATGCTGTGGATTTGGAAATGTTATGATTTTATTTTCTTTTGTAGTCATAATATTAGTCAAAAACAGCAACACATTAATGCAGGCAACTATAAGAGTGATTAAATAGAGGAATCTAGGAGATGGACAGCAAGATGTGACCTTCTGGTAAAAAGAAGCACATTCTGCTTGTCATTTGGCATTTGTCCATAACTGTTATGTCTTGGACTTTAGCAATGTTTAGATTTCCCAAAGCTTTCTCCCTTCACCTCAGTAGCTATCCTTCTGTTTGTTTCACCAGCTGGGTTGGGAGCACATTTAGGGAAGTGTGTTTGCTGTCCAGATGACAAAATGGTTTGTGTTACATCTCTCAGCACACTAGTGTCAGCAGTCTAAGGAAAAGAGATCTCCTGTCCTCCTTTTCTTCCTTTAGTGTCTTTCTCCTGTAGCACTGACAGGCAGGTGTGAATGTGACACATGACTCTAGTGCAGGTGGGATAGCTTTGACTTTGGCAGGTGGCCAGTAACTTTCTTCATGTCTTTATGGCTTTCTTGTCTAATTTGTTTCATCTGTTTCTGCCTCTGAGTTGGTGGCCCTGTGAAGTGTAGGAGTTTTGTTATGTTCTTTTCCCGCTTATTGCATGGTTTTTCTGCTTGTGGAACCAACTTAGGAACCAGAGGGCTTGTAGACTCCTTGTAAATCACATTTCCATGCCCTTTCACTTATTGCAAACTCAGTCATTGCTTCACAGGCCACACAAATAAGTCTAAAAGCTAATTTACAATACTAAGGCAGGGACACCTCTGTTTTAAAGAATCTTGTCTGAAGAATCCCCTATGAACAGATAAGGTTTATGAAGCTGTGTATGGAAAGGGGAACTGTGATGATCATAGATGTGTAAGCTCTTTTCTTACTCCTCAATTCAGTATTCTACCTGGCCATGTTTCTCTTCAGCAACTGTTCCCTCTTTACTCTTTCTATTTTTGTTTCATAATTCATAAGTTCATTCTTTTCTTCTTGGGCCTCAGAGCATCTTGTTTCATCCCCTGTTCTGGTGTGCAGCAAAAAGGAATTCAATATCAATGAGAATCAGGCAGCTCCTCACTCAGAAAGTGGGGGCAGAGAAGAGTTGGAAAACTAGAAAAAATAATATATATAGTCTTATGAATTATTATTACTAACTGTTTTAATAATCTGACCTGCTGCTGCCTGCTAGGTAGAATGAAAATGGAGGAAGTTCACAGGTATTTTGACAGAACAGGACACTGAGGTTGTAAGAATACACATACTTCTGAAAACTTGCCAAGCATGACATGTTGAATTCTTTCCTGATTTTGTTAAAACTTCCCTGACTGCACCAAGGCCAGGCTTCTACCCTAAATACCAGCATACTGCTTTGAAATTATGTGCACTGGACCATCTCTTATCGATCTCTATAAATTCTGGGCACAGAGTTCTTGGAGATACCACTTGCAATGAATAAGGTGTGCACTCATTTTCACTCAAGGTGCAATCCTCTAAAAAAAGGTTTTTGGTATTATTATATTCTTTTTCTAGTTTTAAATTAGTGACAGTTTTTACATTGATGTGTACAGCCTGTTTAACAGAACATCTACAGGACACATTTCTGAAGGTAAAATTTCAGACTGTTGGACTTGAGTTTGCTCTGACTTATGGGAGGATTTTTTTTCTGATTGCTGCATGTTGAAGATTTGAAACTTGGCATCCAAAGCCTGTCATTTTCTTTATGAATATTAATTCATAATTAGTTCCCAGTCTCTGCTCTTTACAAAAGACAGTTTTGGTTTATTTTACTCCTTAAGCCTTTTTCCCCTCCAGCTGGAAAATACCCAAACTGGCTGGATAACTAATTTTCTACAAGATTTCTTTTCCTTTTTATTATAAGAGGAAGAAAAATGGCCATCTATGTTCCTTGGGCATTCTCTGGTTTTACACAAGCTTTCAATCTACAGATTCTAGAAAAGACCTTCAATGGAACAATTAAAGCAAATTCCAGATAGTGTCTGTACACGACAAATGTACTTACATGTCTTTATTTCAGCTATTATCCCAAACAGCACAAGGGATAACAAATCTCTGCACTAATGGGCAACTTTCAAAGCCTCTCACAGTAGGATTGTCTTGGCAGGGGAAAGGTCATGGTAATGGGTTTTGACAAAGAGTTCCTGAGAGTCTCTCTTTTCTTCTAAAAGTCTGGATTTTCCTTTCATCTTCTATCACTGTTCAAATACACTAATGATCATTGCTGTTCTGAAAAAAAATCCTGAATAGGAGATGTGTCCAAATGGAGTAGTTATCATTCATTCAAGTTCATGACACAGCAAGTTCTTCAAACCAGAGGAGCTGATAAATTCATTGTGCACAGCTAGCCAGGAACTGAAATTGCTGCTACCTTGCAAATGATAACAATTCCATGAGGAAAATGAGATTCATAATAAAAAAAGGACTAAAGCTACGACTTCTACTCTAAAATGAAAATAGTCTGAAAGTATACTTATTTTAATTTAGTAGAGTTCAGAAGTTTTTATTTGAATTAAATACTTCTAGATGTTTCAGTTCCTTATTTCATGAAAACTTCAAGTGTAAACAAAAACATGAAATCATAAATGGTATTGAAATGAAAATCTAAACATATACTATACAATATATACAAAATAAATAGTATAGACACATAAATACATAGTTATATACACTATGCCAGTCATTGTGCTTTCTGAAATGCTGTCTTTACATTGCCACCCATGCCACTGTATTTTTAATATTACCATAGAACTGTAGAATCATAGAATGGTTTGGGTTGGAAGGGAACTTAAAAATCTAGTTCCAGCTCCGTTGAATAGCCAGACATATCCCTCCAGACCAAGTTTCTCATAGGATCATCCAACATGTCCTTGAACAATTCCAGCGATGGAAAAAGCCTCAACTTCCCTGAGCAACCTGTTCTGGTGCCTCACCACCCTCACAGTACAGAATTTGTTCCTACTATTGAGGAATTTCAATTTAAAATTGTTGTCCTTGTAAAAATGTCCCTTCCCTTTTTTCTTGTAGGTCCCCTTTATGTTCTGGAAAGTGCTCTAAGGTCTCCCCAGAACCTTCTTTTCTCCAGGCAAAACAACCCCAACTTATTCAGCCTGTCTTCATAGGACAGGTGCTCCATCCCTCTAATCATCTTCACGGCCCTTGTTGGGACAGGTCCATGTCTTTTCTGTGCTGAGGGCCCCAGAGCTAGACACAGTGTTCCAGACAGGGAGAGAGAATCGCAGAATCCCAGCATGGGTCAGGTTGGAAGGGACCATGGTGGATCATCTGGTCCAGCCTCCCTGCTCCAGCAGGGTCATCCCAGAGCACGTTGCACAGAATTGCATCCAGATGGTTCTTGAGTATCTCCCGTGAGGGAGACTCTCCTGTCTCTCTGGGTAGTCTCTCTCTTCCAGTGCACAGTTACCTGCATACCAAAGTTCATGTTCAGGTGGAACTTCCTGTGCATCAGTGTCTACCTGTTGCCTCTTGACCCATTCCTTGTCACCACTGAGAAGAGCTTGGTTCCATCCTCTTGACACCCTTCCTTCAGATATTTATAGACATTGATGTTGTCTCTCAGTTGTCTCTTCTTGAGTCTGGACAGTCTTGGTTCCCTCAACCTTTCCTCCTAAGAGAGATGCTCCCATCCCCTCCTCATTTTTGTCACCCTCTGCTGGACCTGCTCCAGGAGCTCCATCTCTCTGTTGCACTAAGGAGCTCAGAACTGGGCACAGCATTCCAGATGTGACCTAGAGCTGAGACAAGGGGCTGGATCACCTTGCTCAACTTTTTGGCAATGCTCTTCCTAATGCTCCCCAGAACACCATTGGCCTTTTTGGCCCCAGGGCACACTGTTGGCTCATGGACAGCTTTTTGTCCACCAGGACTCCCAGGTCCTTCTTCTCAGAGCTGCTTTCCAGCAGGTCAGTCCACAGCCTGTACATGGGGTTAATCTTCTCCAGGAGCAGGACCCTCCACTTGACTTTATTGAATTTCAGGCAGTTCTCTGCCCATCTCTCCAACCTGTCAAGGTCCTTCTGAAGGGCAACACAGCATTCTGGTGGACCAGCCACTCCTCCCAGCTTTGTGTTGTCAAATCAATTCCCTTGACCTTTTGACCATGCTTCATTTGATGCAGCCTGGGATGCAGTTGGCTTTCTGGGCTGTAAGAGTGCATTGCTGGGCCATATTCAGCTTTTTATCCACCAGTACACTTAAATCCTTCTCGCCAGTGGTATGCCACTGGGTATGAATATATGAGCTGGAAACTGTGATGAAAGGATTTCAGACGCTTGAGACTAAATGGCACAACTTAGGGGCATTGCAATCACTGCTCTTTCCCTCCCATAACTGGGAAACCACATGTAAACAGACAGCCTTTGGCTTCCAACCATGCTTTCTGACCCAGCCCAAAACTGTTCCTACAGCTTTACCAAAGATTCAACAGCGAGGGACAAGGGACAGTACTTTGTCCTATGCTTCCATTCTTTTTAGCTTGCTCATGCAAATGTGGTCATAGATGCTATTCCCAAGTCTTTTTCCTGAGGATTTGGTTTTGGAAAGAACAAACATATCTTGCAGCAGAAAAGCTGGGGTAAAAAAATATATTTAATCCCTCTAGAAGAGATGTGTGGAAGGCCAGTGAAGCCTCAAGGCTTGATCTGAGCTCATCCGCATGACTCAGGAAAAATATTAATGAAATTCTTTGGATTGATTTGACAATAAAGAAGTGTGAGATAGCCACAGACAGCACCTGGACAGGGATGCAGAATTAGATTCCCAGCCAGAACACCAGAAGGAAAAAAAATAGCCTTCAGACTACCTGCATATTCATCAATCTTTCAGACTTTAAGTCAACTTCTGTAAAATTTACTCCTTCAGCAATGTTTAATCATGGAGCAGTCTTATTCTTTTCGGACCATAAGGGTATGTATTAAAGCTACATGATTGGGTTTTTAGCTACATTGTAATAATATATACATCAATTTTAAACATACCTATTATCACACATATACAGCATTCAACCAATGGTGATATATGCATCCCATGCTACTGTCAATCAGTTCTGACAAGTGTCCTTGCTTTACTCTTCAGGTTTATAGCATAGCAACCTTAATGAAAAACTGCTGTTGATGATGGTAGGGAAGAATGCACCAGCTGTATCACATCTGATGGAAAATCTTATAGCAATACTGGCCTGACATTATCAAAATCTCTGCAATTTTTCAAAAGCAGCAGCCTTTTTTACTTCTTAAACCAGAGCAGAATTGATTCAAGCATAGTCACTGCTGAAGTCCCAGATGTATGTAGAGATGCTAGCAGTGTAGATTTCCTTTTAGAAAAATCCTACAGGAGCTCAAGTAACCTGAATATGCTTTTACAGTTGGTTTATACAGTAGAGCTCATAAGGTATTCAGTGACAGATCAGATTCACCCTTACAATAGTTTGCATGGAAATCAACACATGATTAATGATCATTGGGTGCAAAACTCCTGTTAAGTACAGCATTATGACTGAAAGAGCATGGGTAGAAATATCACTCTTCATTTCTACATCATCTTTTCTTTCACTTGTATTCACAGCTGAGTTTCCTCCTCACTTGCAGCAGCATGTCTCTGGGTTTGGTCCAGTGATGAGAGTGTCCAAAATATAAGTGATATATATATATTCTTGTCACATTTTTTCCCAGGTAGTTAATTGCTGACATCAGAGTATCTGTCCATATGTAGAAATTTTTCTGGAAAGTGAAGCTTGACAAAGAGGGCAGATAAGAGTGGGGGATTTTGACAGAATATGAAAATATTGCTGGTACATGTTTATCTGGTGAAAGATATTTCTTACATGGCACAGAAGGCAGATGTGGATCAAGTAGCTGGCATAAATGAAAGGATAGAATGAAAAGAATAAGGAGAAAAGAGAAATATGAAGAGAACAGACATTAGAAAGGCTAAGAAATTAATCTGGCATCATATTTTTATCCCCTTAAATGTGTGTTATTATGAAATACTAACATTCAAATTCTTTTCTTCTCCTTTCCTCATTTAAGACTAAGATCCAAAGTTGAGAGCATAGTTACTTTCAGTTCTGTGTACAGCCATAAGTACTTTAGCCTAGTACCATTCAACAAGATGATCTTTCCTCTCTCATGACTGTATGGATTAGTTATTGCTTTAAGTTACAGGTGGGAGGAACCTGACCAATGTGTTTAAAATAGACTCCTGCCTATCACTTTGAGGCTGGAGAACATATGCTCTGTAGCATTTTGCTTTTCAATTTTGAAGCAGAGGACATTCAGCACCTTAGGGAAGGAGCTACTTTGAAAACACAGAAGTGGGTCACATATACTTTGTGCTCATCCACACCCAGGTTGTTTAGACCTCTTCCTCACCTTAAAGATTCTGTTGTGTAAGTTTAGTAAGGTGTACGATAAGTACTTACTATTAGTAAGAAGTACTATACTTCTGATAGTTATGTTTTTTTCATATATTTATTGTCCTTTCAAAAATAATTTTGTAATAGAGGTTAATAAGTGGTTTGATTTTTGTGTCAATTATTATTGAAATGTAGCCCTGCTGAAATAAAAAGCTGCTCCAGTGGAGTCAGAGAATTGAAGATGACCTGCTGGAAAAGCATTGCTTCCTAGGGTTTAGAGAGGATCCAGGATGGTGGTGCATGCATAGAACCATGCAAGAGTCTGCACAGAACTAATGCAGCAGACACAGGGAATTTCTAGCACACAGCAGTAGCAAAGACATTTTGAAATGTGGAGAAATGGAGAATGTAGCTGAGAAAGAGACCTTCCCAGCAGTGTACTAGCAATCAGAGACATGTTGAGAACTCTACAGAAGAACCATATCTGCTACAGTTCATTTTGTAACCAACAGCTTAGGCAGAAACATTGGTGGTGTAGAAGAGAGTATTTGCCAGACAGTTGCAACCATCAGGATTGAAGAAAGAATTGTTCAAAGAGTTCTGAATCTTCTTCTGGTTTAGCCTGAACCTTTATTTGTGGGGGACGGTAGGGAGAAGAGGGAAGAAAAAATCTGTCTTGATTTTAGAATCTTGGATCTTTGTCAACAATTGCTCAATTGTCTTAATGACTGTTCATCATCACAATTTGAAACATGTTGAAATGTGCACCCTGCTTGTGTTCTGTTTGTTGAACTTCAGCTTCCAGCCTTTGGCTTCTGTTACTCCACCTTCTGCTAGGTTGCAATCAAGCCTTCTTAAAGCTTCTTTTTTGAGAAATAGATTTTTTCCTGTCATGCTTTACTCCACAGGACAATTTCCAATTATTTGATCATGCTGGCTGTCTTCTCTAACAACTACTGTTTCTGCCTTTGAACTCCAAGTCTTGCAACCTCCTGCAATGTGCTACAAGCCATTTTCCCACTATAGTTCAAAACAGCAGTAATAAAGCCTCTCTGCTTCCACTCCACAACCCTCACTTTACACGGTCTTCTGTCAAAATCACCTTTTCTTCCTGTGTTGTTCTAAGATTTCAATCTGACTGCCAACAAAATCTTTTCTAGAGTCCCTATCCCCAGAAGCGAAGACTGTACTCACTCTTTGAAAGGTATTTAATTCAATTTTTTGTCTTGGATGTACCAGTTCCACTTCTGCTGTGATTAGAGAGATCCTATTACATTTTCCCATCATAGCTGGAGACATTTGTTCTACTTCAATAAAGCAGCAGTTCTTATGAGCCATGACAAATTAATTTTCTGGACTCGCTGGGATTTTTTGGGGAAAAAGAAGGTCATGGAGGAAGTCAGGCTTCCCACAAAAGTCGAGTGGAGCACTTTAATCACACAATGTTTCAACTTTTCAAATATATATGCTAAAGAGGAGCATTCTTCTGAAAATATTTGGGAAAGTGACTGCAAATTTCTTATCTCCTTCCTCATCTCCCTCCTCCCCATCACCCAGATTCTTTTTAAAATCACCAGACTCAGAGCTCTGGTCTGTTCCACTAATGTTGAGACTGCTTAAGCTGTATTCCAGAGTCTATCGTTAGCAGAGGACTTCAAAACTTCCTAAAAAAACCAAAGCTGATTACGCTTCGAATATTAATCATTTCCTCCCCCATTCTGTATGTTTCTTTCTTTGAAAGCAAAGAAGTCTGTGCATGTATGTGTGTGTGTGATGTCGTGATTTCTTATTAAATGCCATTATCTGGCAGATCAACTCCATCTCTTGTACAGCCAACAGATGTGTTATCAGCAGCTGATGAGCAACAGGGTCAGAGGCCACAATCACTCCTTCAGCTCTCCAAGGGTTCTGCAAACCTTCTCTCTCTGAAAGCAGATCTTGGGCCTATTGTATTCCTTGTCACAGTATGGAGGACATAACAAAATTTGAAAGGGTATATTTAAGTCATGCTGAGGAGCACTGATTGAAACATTTAAAGTGTGCTATTTTCATGTCCACCAAGGGGTTTTTTTCTCCTATTCCAGGAAGTCACATGTTCCTTACTGAAGCAAACACAGGGCTATATCTCAGTAAGAGAGCACCAAAATTGCATTAACAGCAGTTAATTACCTTGATTTAGCCCATCTGGAGATTTCATCCATTATGACATGTTTGAGTATTTCCATTTCACTGAGAGCAAGTGTATGTTTGTATTTTTGTATTTGGGCACGTGGGCATCCATTAGAGTGTGGAGATGTGTACAGGTGTATGTGTCCATACTAGCATCCCAAAAGTAAGTAGGGTAAAATATGTTACAGTCATACAAGGATAACTGAACTAGCTAAGTAGATTTTCTTCCAGCTTATGTCCCCAAATTATATATGAGCAAAACCCACAAGTACTAAAACTGTCAGCACAAAGGTAATTTAGACAAGAGAAAGCTATAAGCTACTGCAAATTAGAGCATTGGAGGAGAATAGCTCTTTTGTGAGAGAAGTTCAATTTCACCTGGTTTTGGCATTGAATTTTTCAGGGACAAATTATCCTTAGAACTGACTTCAAATATTAAGAAAAGAAAGAGTGCACAAATGCTGATAATAATTGAAATGAGAAAGAACATCAATAATTTAGATTCTAATAATTTTAAATGTAGAATCGGTCAAGGAATCATCTGGGAAGAATGTTAACTAGAAGCCACATTTACAAGATTGGCTTTTAATCACAAATCACATTGAATCAGTGTTATATTTAACTACATATTTGTAAATCCAGAGACAATTTTGTTTCATGGATTGCACCCCATGAATAAGATGCCTTCATCTTTATTTTATATATTTGAAATACAGCAGAACCATCACATGTGTCATGAGGTCTGGTTCTTTTTCTTAATGTACCAGCCTCTGAATACAGTGATTTTTTAAAAACTGCACTGAATATTAATGCTATGTTTAATTATAATCCATGAATTGTAAGCAGTACTGATGTTTCTTCATAAAAATTGCTATAAAGGAAAATTAATTTGTTTGATAATTTTCTGCTTCTCTCATTTACGTTTTGTCACTCCTACTGTTGCCAAAACACAGTTTTGTTATTTTTATTTTGACAATGAATGTATGTTAATAATCCATTATAATAATGCAGCAGACAAGATGGGAAATGCATTGTTGTTTTAGCACTGATTTAAATATTGAAATAGCCTAATGTGTTAGACAGCAGTGCTAGGACACTAAAACTGGGGATAAAGCACATTACATGTGTATACATACTTCTTTGATCCAAGGTTTATAGAGATCTGTGCAAACTTTTACACTGATTTCCACTGAATTTTGATTAATGGTTACATTGCTAACAAAGGTGTAACCTCAGATCTTTCAGAACTCATGGAGAATGTGACTTACAGAACACATAAAGAATAGCCACAATTTAGGGCCCTGTCATCCGACCTCCTACAGCTAATGATGGAAAAAGACAGAGCTAAGCAGAGCTCTCTGCAGTGTCTTCTCTGTGGTATCTGTTTGCATGGTTTCCTCTCTGTGTGAGTCTTATTTATTCACATACAGTAAAAGAGCTTTCATAAAACAGGTCCCCTTGAACACAAAAAGAAAACCCTTTTACAACAGATTCCAGACATTCTCTCAACATAATGATCTCCATGATCTACCCACACCTCCAAGACGAATGTTACTTAGAGATAATGTTATTCAACTGCACACAACTGATCTTTATCAGCAAAGTGCATAATTTACAGCCAAGTCTCTTTTGTGTTTATTGGGCTAGTACACAATAATACACCTATCACTCAGTCCTGGAGCTTCTCCTTTTCCCCTTGCCTTTCCATTTTCCCACTGCCTTTCCATTTTAAACTTTTAATTAATTACAGAACAGTCCGGGCATGGTGACAAACAGAATGAAATCTGGGAACACTGGAGCAGGCAGAGTGGATAACAACTGTTAGACACCACTTTTGGAGTTTGGTTATTATTGGTGGCTGTATCAGTGAGATTTTATGAATAATAAGTTTGAGAAAGCATCAACAAATACCATACAGGAAAACTAGTAGAGGTTATGTGCACACTTGAGTTAAGCAGAAATGAAATATCTGAGCCCACAGGGGCACTAATGATTAGAAAAGCCAGGAAGACATGGTATAAAAATTCAAATGCCAAGTACATATTGGCCATAACAAATAAACATTCTGATTTCCCAGTGGTTTGGAAAGATGCCTTTTTCAGGTCATTTACCTTTACATTAACATCCCTCAGATTTGCTATAGTCATTGCTTGTTTTAAGATTTCCCTAAATGTTTATAGGCATGTTTAAATGCCTAAAAATCACATATGCTTAAATGCCTAATTTTAGGCATATCGCAATTTAAAATGTTAGTCAATACTTAATGCTAAGCAGAATATAATATTTCTTAGAAAAAAACCCATTGAAAATAGATTTATAAAGTATTAGAGTTAATAGGCTCTTCTGATTAATATTAAATTATAAGAGCAATTAATAAGGGCTTCTCTACAAAGCAAAACCATGGAATGCCAAATCCACAGCGTCTGCCCAAGGCTCTCTCAAATTATACTGGCTTTTCAACCTTCTGTGCCTTTTCTGCTCCCAGATCCACACTGGACTCCTTAGCACGTGTTTCTTCATAAATCCCTTTTGAGAGTGGTCCCACAAAATAAAGCTAGAAAAATCACCCAAAGGAGATAAGCTTTCTGGTATCTTGGCTTTTTGTCTTCCTATTTCATCCTGCCAAGAACTCCTAGAAAGGTCAAAAGGTCACATTGAGCATTTCTGCAAGGTCCATGAGTACCCCTTTGTGTGACCAGTGTCCATCTTGTACTCAGGCAATTGAGAGAACAGATACCTGCTCATTTCCTCCTTCTTTTTTTTTTTCTTTCCATATATCTGTCTGGCCACAGCTCTGTATGTTCTGTAGTCTTCCAAAATCAAGAGAAGAGCAGGTTTCATGAAGCAGCTACCTCATAAGGTCTAGAGATAAATTTGTGTTCCAGTGCAGTAAGAGGACATTATGTTTCTGGGCTATGGGTAAAAATTTCTCTGTTTCTTCTGTTGAAGATAGCAAGACAAATGTAAAGTTGAAATAAAACTGAAATTATCATGTCCCAGTTGAAATGCATTCATTTATGCCATTTTATTTCTGATTTATCTGTTCAACCAGTAAATTGTGTGGGGGAGAATCATCTTCTCAAAAGTTGACATGGGCCAGAATGCTCCCTTTTGTCTACACATCATATTGCTTTCAGACCCATGGTGTCTATCTTAAACTGCTCTTTTGCAGCTGGCCTGGTGTATGAGGGAAATGAAAATGGAGAAAGCAGGGATTCAGAAGTTTTATTCACCAGATCCAATCTGGAATAGCTTCCCTGACATCATTGAAAGACTGGTTTTCAAGCAGTAGAGACCAGAGTTTCCCTTAATGCCCCATTGTTTGTGCTTACCAATGTATAAATGCACTAGAATTACTTCTCTGTGGCTCATATATTTCTGTATGGGAGGAAGATTAAGGTGAAGGATGAATGAGGCTGTATTTTAAGACATCTGTGAAAAACAAGGGCTTTTCTTGTAGCCTTGATTTTACTATTTTCTGTTCTATAATTATATTTCTATATTTTACTATTTTACTTTCTATAAGGCAGTGCTCTGTACCTGTGGTATAAAAGATCTCATGCTCTAGAAGGCTAATAGCACTGTTTAGGCTTATTTGTTAAAATGAATCAATTCCTGTCTAAGACAAGCCCTTTTTCCTGTGCTCAAACTTGTTAGCATTTAGCAGGGAAGGGAAAAATGTCAGCTAGACACTAATAGCCTTCATTAGCAATTAATTATAAGTAATAGTTATGAATCTAAATCAGCATCAGAAACTAATGAATTCATCCATGTCATGAATGAAAATGACTAATGGATATGGTCTGTATATAGCTAAACAATGCAAAGTATCTATAACTTATCAAAGCAAAAGAAAGGATACAGTCAGATCCTGGATCTGACTCTGCTCCCACTGAAATTAATCAAGAGGCTCCTAATTCCCTTCAGGAAGATGAAGTATGGCAGTATCTTTTCTCACTGAAGAAAGAGATTTTTTTTTTATGGCTTTGAGACAGACTTTTGTGGCAGATAGAAGACAAAGAGAGGGGTATTTATTGAGGGAAGGAACGCTGACAAAGTACTGAGGTTAGACTATCAGAAATGTCTAAGAGGTTTAGATGCTGGACTCTAGACACTTCACTTTAGATACCATTAAGGGAGCATTACACAAACAAAGAGTGAGACATCCACCGAATCAATAAACTTCCAATGCTTAGGGTACCAATTAAGGGATACCTGTAAAAGAATAATGCCCACTTAGTTGGGAAAACAAGCTCTTGTTTTTTACATGGGTCTTTCTATAGCTGTATTAATTTCAATTTATTGTTTTTAACTGACAAATTTTTAAAGAGATACTATAATAATAGCACAACCAGTTACTAAAGTTTTGGTACCGCAGCACATCTCAGGATGTAAAACCAGAAAGAACAAATGTTCTCCTTCTAACATTGTAGCAATTAGCAAATTAGGTGGCATCTTATTCCTGAAGGGATTGTGAGGGAAGAAGTGTGGCCTAGGGAATTAACCTTCTCGCTGAGGGGATGAAAATGTCTTCTCTTTCATGTTTCTTTTATTTGTCATTTTATGCTGTGCACGTGCAGTTTGCAGGCATGCAAAGACTAGTGGCAATTCCCAGTTGTGACTTAGCATCATATGCCTGGTCTGTTGTGGAGATATCACATGAAAGATCAGGCCTTCGAGGGAACAAATGTACAGCTATCCTCAGCACTGTCTAACTTCTGTGTTTGCACAGGATCAATCTTAGAAACTGTCTTAAAATTTTATCATGGAGCTGGAAGATAACACAATAGGAGAAGTGACATTTGGTGGCATTTATAAAGTAGGACTTTTCATCTACTCCGATCTCCTCTAATTGCAAAAGTGCTACCAAAACTCTGCTGTACCTTACCCCAGGACCAACAGGAGTAAACCAGGATAAGTCAGCTTACATTCACTGGTCAATAGTGATTTGGCTGGCCCCAGAATAGAGTTTAAACAGCCTGTGTTTTAGCTGAAAACACATAAGCACAGCACTAACTAGGTTGAGATAGAGGTAAGAATGGCAGATGCTGAAGCAGTCTTGTACTTATTCAATCCTTTTGCTCTGAGATAAATAGCTTTTTTTTTTTCGACATAATCACTTTTGACTGACATTACATTTTCAATTCTATTTGAACTTCAGAAGCACTCACTCTGAGTTGCTGGAATTCTAGTCAGGTTCAGCTTCATTCCTGCTTTTCCTTTTCTGTGGCAGGAACCCCAGCCTTGGAAGCTTTTCTGCAGAGACAAATGTGTCTTCCATGCATGAAGACTTCAGGCTAACTCCTTTCCCAGTTCTGCTCCTGGATAATTGGGGTGTTCTTCCCTAGTCTTGATTTTCATGGGAAATAAAATGGCACTGAGATGTCCCTATAGCAAGGTCAGTCAAAGATTAAGGGAAGCCAAAAGAAAAGAAAGTGGATTTGGTTTATAGTAATGCTGCAAAGAGGCTATAAATGTGGAATGATGGAAGCTTTGCAGACAAACTCAGAAAGCTTGTACTGCTGACAAGAATGACATGAAAGAAAACATGGCAGTGATAATGCACCCTCTGCCTTAAACTGTACAAACACTATATACTTGGACTATGAATAATGTGAAATTCCTCTGTCTCTCATAAAACAGAAACTCATAAACTCACAAAGTTTCAGTCTGGCCCACCTCCAGAAGTGGCTGATCTCCTGTTATGCACCATGATCAAGCATCTCTTGGCTTGTCCAGTCAACCTCTCCACCACTTTCCCTTTATTTCCTGGCACCCTTGTATGAAGGGAAAAGCTACTCTTGAATATCATTGTAGTGTTACTACAGGACCTTGAGCTTCCACAGAGCAAGTCCCTGCTTCTTTGTCCATCCTCCTAGCTGTCCTAACAACTTTGACAGTTAATGCTTCCCAGAAGGCTTTCTGCCCTCTTGCTCTTGTTCTCACTCCTCCTGGTTTTTAAGAGACCTCATCCACATTGCTCTATTAAAAAAAAAATCCTTCCAAATGTCTTCTGAAGTTGCCATAGTCTTTTTTTTTTTTTTTTTTCTTTTCAAGTTCCTTTTGCGT
>VXBI01007170.1:1097061-1150888 GCA_013397375.1 Toxostoma redivivum
TTTTTTTTTTTTTTTTTTTTCTCTGCATCTCACTTTGCGTTTATGCTTTAAGGGGAGTCTATTAACCACAGCTGTTTTGTTTTGGTTGGTTGATTTTATCCGAAATACTTTAATTTCAATTATTTGTTTAATTGGCATTTTAATAGTCAGCAGTTCTGAGGGAGTCCTAATGCTGAATTTATGGTAAAATGTGTGGTGGGAACAATTAAACACTTTAAGATTGCAGATAAGTATAATTTTCTATATATTTTACGTCAGGTAATTTCTGCAATTTTTCTTGGGGAAAAAAAAAGCAGCATTTTTTGCATCAAGGACACTAATTCAGAATTTCGAAGCAGAAACATATTTATGAAGGACACAAGACTCTTAAGTAGTCAACCCCTTTCCAAGGCAAATCAGCCTAGCAAAAGCCTAATGCTTACTTTATATCTCAAGATAATCCACCGATCACTGTGGATTTTTAATTCCATTTTGTGTTAGAGATTGTATATAAATTTCACTGAAATACAGATGAAAAAAAAAACCCTGACACTGGAAAGAGTGTCTGCTCTTAAATCTGCATGGGAAGCACAGAAGGCTCAGGTTCCTTTAAAGGCACTGTAAACTCGTACGAGGTTCAGCAAAGCCAAGTGCCAGATCCTTGATGTGGGTCACAACAACCCCGTGCACTGCTCCAGGCTGGGGGCAGCGTGGCTGGAAAGCTGCCCAGTGGAAAAGGACTTGGGAGTGCTGGTGACAGCAGCTGGACATGAGCCAGGTGTGGCCAGGTGGCCAAGAAGGCCAATGACATCCTGGCCTGTATCAGCAATAGCGTGGCCAGCAGGACTAGGGCAGGGATTGTCCCCTGTACTCAGCACTGGTGAGGCCACTCCTCAAATCCTGTGTTCAGTTCTGGGCCCCTCAGTACAAGAAAGACATTGAGGGGCTGGAGAGTGTCCAGAGAAGGGCAGAGGAGCTGGGGAAGGGTCTGGAGCACAGATCTTTTGAGGAGTGCCTGAGGCAGCCAGGATTGTTCAGTGTGGGGAAAAGGAGGCTCAAAGGAGACATTATTGCCCTCCACAACTGCCTGAAGGGAGGTTGGAGCCAAGTGGGGGTCGACCTCTTCTTACAAATCTCAAGCATTAAGACAAGAGGAAATGGCCTCAAATTACATCAGAGGAGCTTTAGATTGGGTATTAGGAAACATTTATTCACTGAGAGGATTGTCCATCACTGGAACGACCTGCCCAGGGAAGTGGTGCATTCACCACCCCAGGAGGTATTTAAAGATGTGGATGTGGCACTTGGGGACATGGTGTAATGCTGAACTTGGCAGTGCTGGGTTAATGGTTGGATTTGATGATCTTAAAAGTCTTTGATTCTGTGGTATTCTTGAAAGACTTTCCTGGGAATTCCAGTCACAGGGATTCTTTTACATTTCTCTGGGATCAGTAACATTTTAAAATCTTTACTGTGGCTTTTAGCATGCTGGAGGCATATTAATAACTCATAATATTTTCCTACCCGTCTGTAAGTTTTGAATTGAAGAGGCAGACTTAATTTCCTAAATGTACCAAGAATAGAAAGTTTGGATGGTTTCTTTTTGTCTTCACAAGCTCAACACCTTTTTGTTTCATATAAAATATGAGGAACTAATTTCACAGAATTAACTTGAAAATCCTTTCCTGAATAATTCATTCTGGAACATCTGGCTGACTCACAGAGACTTTGCTGCTGGAAGAAACTTCCAAGCCAAAATTGCTCTGAACATATCTGCATTTCCTTTGATTATTTATATTATGGACAGGTTTCACATTGGTTTGTGCAAACAGAGAGTAGCTGTGCAAACGAAATTTACTCAGAATGTGCCTAATGTTGTGTAAACTACAGGTCTTCTTCTACTGAAAACTTGATTTTTGCTGTCAGTGCACTCAGGGAGGAAGGAATGATTTTGTTCTTATGGCTAAGGCTGCTAGCTTGACTTCCATTTTCCATATTACGCCTTTTGCAAACCTCTTAACATTTACTAGATTTAAATGCTTATTTCTAATGTGATACAGCACAAGCATTTTGAAATTCTTGTGCAGAAGTAAAATAAGTTTATGGTTCAAGTTAATTAAGCAGAGAAAAGTAAGAGATGTTAAAAATATTGTTTGATGCAATTTTATAAGCAAATCCATTTACCATATGAAGAGGTATCTCCCCAGATCCATCCTTTGAAGTTGTTATGTAATCTTTAAAGATGCCTACAGAGAAGCACCCAAATCAGCTTTACTACTGACTTTTGAAATGTCACTCATTTCTTGGTGTCCTCTCCCAGCTGCAAATCAGTGCATTCTGCAACCAGTGTTTGCTGCTCTCTGACCACTCTGCCCCAAATCACACAACATCCAGCTGTTCATGGCACTGCGGGAGTTGCAGTTCCTGCCAATTAAAGCCCTATCATGTGATGTACAGGAAGTATGAAGGTGAGGCAATATATATTAACATTGGCTTTTTTATTTTCCTCATGAATTATTTGTTCTTGGCTGCAGTATCAGCTTCTGCATATCACATGTTTGTTACAGGCCTCATGGTCTAGAACATGGTGCGCATAGAGACGTGGCTTGTAAACTGGTTAAAGGGTGCACTAGACCTTTTGTGTCCAGGCAGCTGGGCAGCTGATGGACAGGCTCAAATGCCCTGTGCAGTATGAGCTGGGCTGCAAAAAGCTCTTGGGAACAGGAGGGATGCCCCATAGGAACTTCTGATTTTCTCTTACCTTAAGCAATGCACAGGCCAGGCAGCATGCAGGATCTTACACCAAACCTGGCTGGGCCCCACACACTCCTCCCTCCTCACCTCCAGGTAAGCAGAGTGCCCACTCTGCCTGCTCACCAGCCTGTGCAAGGGCAGAGGCTGAGCCTGGATATCTCTGCTTTTCACAACTGGCCCCATTACCAAGTTGGTGTAATTAACAAGTGGTGTTAGGTCTTGACTATGTCAGATCTAGCATCTGCAGATGCCTTTCCTGGAGTAAGCTCTGCCTGTCACCCATAGTGAACAAAAGGGAATCTCATGAACAGGGCAGATGACAGGACTAAACCGAGTGCCTGTGGCTGAGGGGGAGTGAATTAAATTGACTGGAAGAATGATTATGGAGGCTTGAAAATAAAGACTTTTATTAGAGCTGTGACAGTTTCCTCTTTTGCAATTACAAAGTGCGGCAGCTCAATACCGAGGCAAACTAAGCAAGACACTCCCACCTTGAAAAACTGAAACCTTGCAAAGACCAGACTGCCACAGGGATGATGGGCAAGGTAGGGAGTGGGAGAAGTCTAGCAACTAGCCAGGAGGTTAAACAACACATTGGAGGCTGTAGCAGCTGCCTCTTACCCCTTATTGAGTAAAAGAAAATCGAATCCAGCCTGTAGCAAACATATCCTGGCCTTCTAAGTGGCTGTGTATTCTTCTGAAACACTAGCTATAACACAAAAATTAAATTCTCAGCCCGGAAAATAGACACCAGCAAATGCTTTTGTTTGTGAGAAGTTGCATAAATATGTTTATAAAGAGAAATAGGTCAGAGGAGATGCAGCCTATAAAACTTCAGAAGCCCTATTACAGAAGTCATTGTGCAAAGAAGCACTACCTAGACTTCAGAAAATGATAATAAAATTGCAAAAATCCTCATTAAACTGAAATACTGTCCCAGCAAAAAGCTTTTTATATCAGGCATGCTTTTAAGAGTGCTGATAAACACTGAAAGGAAGAAGCTGCAGGAAGAATGGTTTGAAGTAAATGTGATTCAAGTGCTACTTATTACTTTTATGAGATTTGACAAGTTTGAGCAAGAAATGTAAAATGACCCAACTTCACAGTGGTTTGAAAGAATTATCTTACACTGAGGCTAACAAGAAATAGCCTGAGCACCATCGATAATACAAAAGGCATTGGGATTATGGAGATGAAATAGTTCTGTGTGATAGGATTTTTTTACTAGAAAAAAGATTGTCACAATAGGGTATCATAAAAGGTCAGCAATGTGACACAAAATCCACACAGGATGTTGAATAGAGCAGAGCTCACATTGTCTGCTGCCGGGCACAGAAAGAAGCCTGAACAGGCGCCTGTCCAGGCACAAGCAGTAATGCTGGAGACAATGTACCAAAGGGTAAAATCCATAGTACACTCAGGGAAAACATGTCAGAGAGCCAGCAGCTCCATGTTAATAATTCCTGATTGCCCTAAGCCCATGAAGGCGCAGTCTGAATTAAAAAGACTTTGCATCTTGAATACTTGAATCCATGGTAATGGAATCTAGCAACACACTTTACATATTTTTTTTCCTGGCCTAATCAGTTTCAGAAGTGAGCAGGAAAAGGAAAAAATCTTTACCTTTAGCTCTTGAGTTAAATAAATTAAAGGTAAGCAGACCTGAAATCATGGCAGAAAAGCCCTATGCCAGGCAGAGGGAATAAAGGATATGAATGACAAACACTCACATGCTAGAAGTAGAAGAGTCTTGAATAATAAACCTTTTTGTAAAACACTGTTGCATTGGCATTAAGGCTATTGTTTACCAGTTTCTTTTTCTTTTCCTTTTTCTGATTTTTTGACATGGAAATATTTGCTCTGGTGTAAGGCAACTTCTGTATCATTGTACCTATGCCTATGGTACATACACACTGTTACTAATCAAGTCCCTGATCACCACTGCAGATATTCATATTCTTTTTAATTCATTTTGAGGACTAAAAATCCAATTTTTATCCTCTTTTTTAGTTATATAAGGTATTTTAGGTTGGGCAAACTCAAAGAGAATCCCTAATCAACTTCTGTATGAGGCACCACAGCATTTCTGAATTCTATTTTGCAGCAAGAGTAGAAGTACAAGAATCCCTAATCAGGTTAATAAGGTGCTAAAGACAGAGAAGATATTTCTAAAAACAACAACAAAGTCTTTCCTCCAAGAATAATCATGTAAATGTCAGAAGTTTGAAGCAAGCAGTCACAATGATGGATAACACTGCTCAAGTAACTGGAAGTGCTTTCAGTGCTACCTAAATAACCATTTTCCAGTATTGATATGTAACAGATTGGTAAAAGTTAAGCAGCTGTGTAGACAGATCTGACAAGGATCTAGAGTGCAGAACAGCCTGAATATGCAATTCTCATTATGTTTGTTTCTATGATTTTGGTATGTGATATATTTTGCCTACTGTTTCAATACTGTAGCTCAAAATGTCTCTTCTGCTCCCCCCCAATCCTAGAAAGAAGGAACATACAAAAAAAAAATTCAAGTAAATAAATAAATAAATAGAAGTTCTATTGTCATTACCACAAATATGAGAGTTTATTAGGAAATTCCTGGAGTTTGTGGAAAATAACTTGGAATAACACTGCAACTGCTCTTGTGGGCAAAGTACACTCCAGGTGCAAATTAGATTTGGAGAAAGCTGTCATGGAGTAGAGAACAAGTCAGGTCATTCAGTTTCACTTTATATATTTATTTTAAAGTAATATTTGGCAGTACTCAGACCATTAGATTATTTTGACAGGTGTATTGGAAAAAATCCCACTTCAATTAAAATTAATTTAATTAGTCACCTTTTCCCTTTTAGTTTTGAAAATATATCTGAACTATTTTAAAGTGCTGTAGAACTTCATTACATTTTTTCTGATTACTACCATCTCCTTTACTATTGGGCTGCCAGGATCCCACTGAGCACATTGCCACCATTGTAACTTCAGTGGATTTCATTACAAGTTCAAAATTTGTACTACTGATATGAAAAATACTTGAAACAAACAGAAATATGAGGAATGGATAGATTCAGAAATCTCAATAATCTTACAAGTCAGATGACTTTATTAATTCTTATGCACTAGATGTGATTCATATTATTCACTTAAATGAAATAAACTTCCCTACGTTCTTGGCTTCGTTATCCCATTTATTCACATCCTGCCATTTCTCATTCCTTTTTGATGGGATAAACCTTTTGATATTTACTAGGTTTTCCATATTGATGTCCATGTCTCTTACTCATGTAATTATACCTAGTGTATAACCCAGCAGCCAGTCCCAATGGCTCAGGCGTCAAGCGGTTACCTTCAATGCCCCTTACCTGACATTTGAGAACAGCAGCATGTCATTTGTCATTTCCTCATCTCCCCCTTTCCCAAGGTCCTTCTAAAATTCTTCAAATCTGTTTCTAGTCTTGATTAATTAAAAATACTTCGTGTTCTCTGCAAATGTCATCACCTCAGGGTCCTGGTGCTTGGAGAAGAATCAGCTTATACATCAATGTTCTTTCTAAGCATCCACTCCTGGCCACTATTGAAACATCTGGCTGAAAATACTTCTGTCCAACAAGAGCAGTTATTCTTACAGTCACCCATTTTCACCACTGTCTTTGTTCATCAATTGTTTCACCACATTAAGTAGGTGAGACCCTGAGAGTGTGTGTGTGCAAAAGGCTGCTTGATAATGTAAATGGGGAAGCTGTGATTCAGCAGAAGCTGCTTGTGTGAGCAAATACATAGAAAACAGAGAACCATCTCACCAAAACTCATTATGACCTTAGGCCATGTTCAGGAAATCATATTTACTGAATTTGAACTCCAAAGCAAAACTGAGGGTATGCAAAGGAGTATTTGAAAACAGGCAGAACACACCCACCATGAAAAAAAATGTCAGACTCACACAGTTCCAGTTTAGGCAATATTTTGGTTACAATATTACCAAGCAGACTGACTGTTGGAGAAATATATTCTTTGCAGAGTTATTTAGGTTATATCTGGAAACAAATTAAGGGGCAAGAAATATTTTGATGATTTGATTTTGACTGGAGAAACTACATCTTAACTATGTACTATCCATGCAATCTTGTCTCTGCATTTTTGTATGTGCTATCTGCAGATGATCTTCAGAAAATAAAGGAGATTGCTATATTCTACTAGTTAAAAAAAGGTATTCTGGGCTTTTAAAATTAAACTGTTCCTCACACATATGTAACTAATGTTAGTTATGTATGAAACCTTTACCCTTCATCAATCTATCATATTCATGACTATGAAACTGATTAACATTCCACAAAGAACTCTCATCCAGTTATTATTCTATTTATCTGTAAAACCTTATGCAATTCTTTGCTTACAAATGGAATTGCTCTGTTGAGGTGCCAGACCCAAATTACCCGTGGTTTTTGCCATAAGGTGATGGAAATACAATATTCCACACACTCGCCTTCCAGGAAGAGCTGAAAACACTTCATGCTAACAATAATCTTGGCTTGCATTAATCATGATAGAAATCAGAAAGAGCGCTGTGGTAATGGAAAATGGAGAAACATACTGGATAATTCCCTGCTTAGAGGGTTATTTCTCTAAACTAAGAGTGTGCTTTTGGATGATTTATTAAAAATTTGTCTTTGAGTCTTGAAAAATGGATAATCAGATTTTTCTGGTGCTAGGCATAAAATAGTAATTAATACTTTCACTAAAGCTGATGCATTTATTTTTTAAAACTCTATTTGGACTATACATTGTTTTATTGCAGTTGTGAAAAATGGCATAAAGTTATATGAATGGCAGCCTTACCATGCAAACCAAATCTATTATCTGCAACTGTCATATTTTAATAAATCATGCCCTTTATTTTTTTTAAAGCTGAGCTACATATTTTTAACTGTCATTATTCACCTAAATTAACAATTCTTTCTGACCTCCTGTGAAATGTATGTTTGTGTTTTCCCAGATTTTTTTGTCAGATAGGTGTTATGTAGTATGTCAGATTTGTGTAGAAGCTCTCTATAGCAACTAATTAGCTCTTGAGGGTAAGAAAGCAGTGAAGTTCAGCTTTGATTTGCAAAATTGGATCAGTCGTTTCCACTTTTTGATAGTGACTTTGATAAGATTTATAGTTCAGCTGTGTTGTCATTTTCTTTTCCTACAATTGTCATAGAACATTTAACCTTATCCTTCAGAGAAGTATTGCTGTCTAGAGCACCTCAGGTGTATACCTCAGGTACACCAGCCTCTGTGCTGGATTTCTTCATACCCGCTGTCTGAGACGAATTTTGAAAGTTCAGTGATCTGCCACTGTGGAATGGCATCTATCAACTGAGCTGTCATTGGGAGGTCTTTTTGTGGCAGCTATTTTCTGTGAGCTATTTCTCCTCTTCTAATGGGCACTGCTTAATTTTCCTTTCATGCTGCTCCTTTTGGATGGTGAATGTTTGGCCAAGTACTCCTCATCTTGTTCCCCTAAGTTCAGAACCTGTCAAAATATGATTCCCATCAGTGTGGAGGAGGAAAGACACAGGAACTTTACCTAGGAAGGTCCCTTTCTGATAGCTACTAGGACAACCCCAAATGATGTGCTATTTTTCATTTAAAACTTTTCACCTTTAAAGATCTTTGCTGCTGCATTTCAGGATCAATTTTAGTACTTTCTTCATAAGGAAACACAGATTAGGCATAAAACCTTTTAATATAGTGTGGCAGAGTAACTGAAGTTCCTAAATTTCACTGCTGTCCATTTTATTCTGCTGACTGGTGCTCCTTTGGGTATTATCATCTTTGTTTTAATTCCTTCAGGTGGGTGTGTCTGTGAAATAGCCATATGCCACCCTTTCATGTTATTTCCACTATTTCCATGATCCTGTTTTTCACTTTCCTCTTTCAGTCTGAAGGTAGACTTATTCACTTTCTCTATTTCTTCTTCAACATCCCAAGAATTTCCTGGAAGCAAAAGCTCTAAAAGACCAGCCCAACTAGTGCAAATGGAAATTATAAGCTTCCAACCTTCTTCTCTGTGGTTTGCTCACTAACCAGTGAGCTTGTATCAATTTTGGATTCCATTTTGAGGCAGACCCATCTTTTTGCTTCAGGTTAAGAAAAGAATTGTCACACTGCAGAGACATTGCAAGCTTGCACTAAGTGGTTGCCTCTAACTTTCATCCATACTCTCTTGGATGGGTGTGCATTCCTGGTGCCTAATAGTGGTGGGATAACTCACTGGGAGCTCAAATGCCGTGTCTCTGGCAATAGTAGGAACTCAATATGTTTGATAATTCTACCTTTCTGGCCATTAAGTTGAAATTAGTCAACACATTCTAAAGCTATGTGTCCAGCTCACAGACACAAAAGAGCACAGGCAGCATAGCAGGGTAAGTTCTAGTTTCCTTAGAAAAACAGGGTAAAAATCCTTTTAGTTATGCATTCCACTTTCTCTTGTACAAATTCAATTTCTTTCTCTTATTCCCCCTTGCTGTAAAATAGAGCAGATAACTTCTTGCTACAGGTCTCTGAACATTCAGTTGCACATACACCAGAAAACCACAGTGAAATGCTCACTACTTTTAGTGACAGACTTGTTCAGATGTTGTAGAAAAAAGGCTAGATTAAGCTAGACAGGCAGTTCTTTTGTGAGCTTTTTTTTGATGATTATTGGATAAACAGTGTTTTCAAATTATTATCCATACCCTTTCTCTCTAAATCCTAAACTCTCTAAGCTCTACATAGCTATGACCCTTTATGTGAACTCTCAGAGTTTAAAACCTATTGTTTTCTTTATGCAATTTTTTATGCTAGCACATTATTCTTTCCAAACATTATTCATGGTGCCTCTGCTTTCAAGCATGTCACTCAATCAAAATCCCCCAGAATATTTTTTCTATATCACAATTCATGAATAACAGTATTTTCCCCTTTTGAAACACCTGGAAACAATGACAATCATTTTCCAGTATGTGAAAATACCTGCATAAACCCACCATTTTGTATTTCATTAAAATTATAGGTAGACAAGTAGCACTTTTGATATTTTTGTCATGGTTTTACATAGTGGTTAAACTCAATTTTTCATCATTTTCTCCCAGGTCAGGTTCCAGTTACCTTTCAAATGATACAGGGCATCTTGACTTCCCAGGACGCAGAGGAGCAGGGTGAGTGGGTGGCTGTGTAACCCTGCTGTTCTCTTACTAAGACCACAGTGTAGTGAATAGGAAACACAGTGGGATATTTCAGTGTAAAGAACCTGCTGGTGGAAGTGTTCTGCCAGACTACAGCAGCAGCACACACAGAGGCTGAATCTGTTAGTGGGTGAACTTGGCTTTGTTGTCCCCTCCAGACTTGAAAAATATCGCTGGAATTAATGCAGTCTTCCAGGATCCTGGCAGCACAGCCAAGGAGTGGGTGCTGGCCTCTGGGTCAGTTTTATCAGGATTTTCAAATCTTCCTGGATTTTCCACAAAGTCCCCTAAATATGGACATTGGTCTTGCTAGTCTTGTTGGCTTTGGCAATATTTGGCTGTTATGCCTGTCGAAGCATTCCAGAGAGGAACACTCAAACAATCAAAATGTATGTCATTTCCTGGTATTAAACCAGAGCTTTTTTGTATCTCTTTAGCTTTAACACTGTGATAATCTTTGATCAAATCTCTTCTTTTTTCCCTTTTGCAAGAGTAAAAAACAGCTATTTCGTTGTCAGAAAGTTTATGATAAAATAGGAAAAGGCAGGGCTAATGAATTGCTTAAAACAAATATAATACTACTGAAATAATTAGCAACAGAAATACTTTGTGATTTGAGGCACTTCTGCGAAATTACTGTTAGATTCTCTTTACCGCAGGCCAAGTAAAGAAATGTCAGACTTCTCATTTCAAATATCTGATGTAGATATGTGCATTTTTTTCTACCTGAAGGTTCATCCTTGTGTGAATATTTGTCGTACAGAGTGGCTAACACAGAGTTTCTAGTTTTGCAGCTTTACATAAAATACAATTAGGATTTAGGATATGCCATATTTTCCAAAATCTAATAGTACTTTTCCATAAATATATGAAATCAAAAACTTCCTGAGCTGGATCTCTAGTATGTGTGTGCCATCATGCTATTTATATTACTGTGCTCCTGATAACAAGTACATAAGCATATGTTTTGTTTCAGATAAGAATCAAGTTGCTAAATATTTATCTAACTTTCCTTCATACTTAGGCTGAAAATCACCCCAGGAAAGAAAAGCAAAGCAAAGTTACATTTTGTGCATATGGTGCCACTCTTTGCCTATTCAGCCCCTCCCCTATTCAGGGCAAGTACTGGAGATGAAGTTATGACAATGCTTTGGAGTTCTGGTCTCTGACTGATATTACTATAGCAAAAACAGAGACATAGATATCAATTCTGACAAACACAGACATGTAGCTCGTGACCTCATTTACTGGCCACAACAGCAGCAATGTCTGCCCATAGGCTACAAAGATAGTAAGAATAAAATGAACAAAGCACATGAGAAATCAAATGGAAAATTCTGGCGATCACAGAGCAGGAGAATGGTGAGAAAACCAATAAATGTTTCAAGCACACCAGGAGCAAAAGGTCAGTAAGAGATACAGAAATGTTCTTTGAGAAGGAACAAGTAATTTATTGACACAAAAAATATTTTCTAGGCAGCACACTATCTCCAAAAATTGGTCCTTTTATCTATGAAGTAGGATGGGGAGAAGCCAACTGTATTCTTGCAAGGATGAAAAAGGAGGAAAGTAAAAATTCAAGCTCCGCAAAAGAAGGGATTAAATTTACCACTATTCCAAGAAAATCTAGTGTGCAATAAAATATTAAGTATGATAGGAAATTAGTCACATCAGTTGAATGTGAAAGTACTTTTTTAGTATGTAAACCATGTATTTGAGGTCTGAAGACCAAGAGCATGAATAGAAGAAGTACCACCTTTTAATTTCATCATCCAGTATATTCAGTGTTCTATGACTCTGAGCAAAGTTTTCCTTGCTGGCATGCTATGATTTAGGGCAAGGAAGATCCTATAGCCTCCATTCTACATAGTCAACAGCCTGCTTTTTATGAAATCTGATGCTGCTGTTCAAATGAAGGATGCTGAGTGATTAGCAGATGCTGAATGTGTTTCTTCCACATTTTATGTCATTTTTAATGTCATCAGATCTGTGTGTATGTGCACGCTGCTTTCTTATGTGGATGTATGTGTCTTGGCATTACCATATGGAACTAGAAAAGTTCTGTTTGGAAACAGGAGATGCTCAACAGTAACCTGACAGTCTAAACCATCAGTGAATATGTGGGATCCCTCTTCTGCCTGATTTGAGAACACAGATTTGGATATAGCCTTCCTATCTCCCACATGAGTGTCCCGGGTTATTAGTTCTGCTGTTGTAGACCTTTTTTGTTCCCCACTGATGGAGGTTGTATTCAACATTTATTATATCTGGATAAAAGAGAAAAAGGTCTCCAAATTTCACACTGTCAGCATGCACCAATAATGTGCCAAAGGGTCCAGGTTCATTGCAGTGTGTTTTACTATGTGTGCACAGTGGCTTGTCTTCAATATGCTCAGAGCCATAAACAAACATACAATGGATCATGATTTCTAGCAGAGATGTGAAAGACAGGAGCATGCCAGGGAAGCAGTTAATACCTGCATCTCTCAGCTCCCACAGCCATGTTGTCACACAAGATCAATCTGAAATTTCTCTTGCTTTGCATGGAACCCCTGCTGGAGACCTGAAAGATCCTCTCTAGTAGCAGTTTAGCAAGGAAGTTGCCTCTGAACACAACAGGAACCATAGTCCCAAGCATGTTGTTATTCATAGTCATATGTAACCAAGGGTTTCTTTGCAATGTGTGTCTACACCCTACAGTTTTTGGCATTTCTGGGACATTTTCACAGAAAGGTAGGCATCTGATGTTACATCTGCTTCCTCTGCACCTGTCTGTGCATCCTTTGATATCTATAACTGTCTGAAAATGAAGGATTTCTCTCCTCTCCTGACAATGCAACAAATCCTGGTGCAGCAATTACTCCTCTGTGTGTCATGAGAGGTGCTCACTTGTGCTCAGTGATAAGTTACCCTTGGTAGTCAGTGAAAAGTTACTCGTGGTACTCGGTGCAAGGAACTTGGCACACAAAGAAGAAAGAGGGCACTGAAAGCACTCTCAGGGAAAGGCAGCCTTGACAGATCAAGGCAAGTAGGTGCTAAAAATGTTGGAATGGGCAGAACACACCCACATAGAGATGGGAAAATGCAGGTACCTCTAGACCAAGGAAAGGTATATGTTATAAATTTGATACATCCAATCCTCACCTAGCATAGTGTGCCTTGATAATGAAAATATACAGTTAATTGTGAATCACAGCAGTCATGTCCCACTCTTGCTTCCACTATTAAGGACAGACGAGTTAATTGCCACCTAGTTATCTAGCAGGAAGGTTCACAATATAAAATACTCTTGTGGAAAATAAAGTCAGCATGGTTTTACCTCCTGTTCTTGATGCAAGAGAATCAGAGAACTGTAAGCTAGACCACGTGATCAGTAATTGCTAAAGTGGAATAAAAATACAGCCAGAAAACATGACTATCTGCTTCGAAAGTTTCCATGAAAACATCTCACACAAAACTGCAAAGAAAAAATATTCAGAGGTTTTTTGAGTGGGAGACAATTTTCCAAAAACACTGCAATTTTACAGTAATTTTGCCCATGGAATAACAGAAATTCAGCAAAAAATATGTTTCTCACAAATTTCACTCCTTACTTCATCTCCATTGATTACATAAATGTGGTCTTTCAAGTATAAAATAGGCATGCAGTACCATTACCTGGTGGCCAAATGCTCTCTCCGGGGCCACCATAACCCGGGGGTCACTGAGAAGCTGAAGGCAGGCACAGACTCAGCATCCCTGAGCCAGCTTTGAGTTCAGGCCTGATGTTGATACCTACCTTACACTGCCACTCTTGCTGGTTCCCAGCCCTCAGACACTATGTATCTGATAGCTGGGTAATATATTAATATTTTCATCTCTATGATTTCTGTGATGAGGGAGCTTAAGTTTGGTGCAGATTTGACTGGACCAAACACCCTAGACCCGCCTTGGAGAGGAATGAATTTATTAGCTCAGCTCCTGTGCTGGATTAAATGGTTGAATTTCCACTGATGTCAGGGAGATTCAGCCATTTGCACCAGCTAAACAGCCAGCTTGCTGAGAGCACACCAGTGTGCTCTAACAAGCAGCTTTGTAACAGCAGCTGCCAGAGACACAGAAAAGAGCCTTCCATGGCCTGGGCAGAGGACTTTGAGCTCAGTTCATCTCAGTGGAAAACTTTCCTTTGCATATCTTCTGGTACACATGAAAGAGCATAGCTACCTGTTGTTTTGTAGACTGAGCATGAAGAGAACTTTATATTGCAAACAGAAGGTGTGAGCATTATTCCCTTTGAAGTTGAAGCCAGAACTCTAGACTGTAGGAGCAGAAGTATCAGAAGCATCATTAGTAACTTTCCTGTTCCTTCAGCATACAGTTGAAAGGCTGCTGTCATGGCAATTTTAAAAACATCTCCTTTGAAATTATTTTAGATATCCTTTTTGCACTTAACATTATGGTTTTTCATCTGCCTTTTTCTTTCAGCTCAAACTGTATAGCATTCCTTTTATTTAAGTTCCTTATATTTATTTCCTAATATTTAATTTTGTAACACTGATCTGGGTTTGGTTTTTTAAAGTAAAATCCAAATGTTCCATAATTTCACAATTCCATTGTGGGAGCAAAGTGCATGAGATGACTGGATAATAGGCAGACAGACAGACAGATACTGAAATTTTTCTATCCTTACAGTGTAGCAAATCAACACCTGGTTAACTTGTCTTATTTATTTCATACTGCTTGTACCTCCTGGTCAAGGGAGTAAAGTTTTTTCCTATTTGCTTTGAAGGTGATATCACAGAGCAGTCTGAACATCAGAAATAGAACTGTACCGTAGCAGGTGCCAGCTGAGTAAAATCTTAGGCCATTTTGCACAAAACAAAGTAAAAATGTTGATAATTTTAAAACACCATAGAACTGATCAAGATGTCGGATTCTGAGTGCAGGTAAACTTTCTGGACTTGGGCCTATTTATGTATTAGTAAAATTAGTAGAAATGCAGGCAGCCAAGAAGCAATCTGTTCATTACAAGGAAAAACTTCTGCTTTCAGGCATTCTCATGATAGAAAAAGACAGAGACATACTTTTGAAACCACCATGTTGTCATCTCAAGCATAGGGGAGGGTGTGTGGGGAACAGGAGATATTTCTTGTAACCAGTGGTGCTTTTATCAAATACATGTTGTACATTCCAAATGGATTCAATTATCTGTTTGTCAGCAGTAATAAAGTATTTCTGTAGCACTTGATGCAAGAAGTTCTTTGTATTTTTTAATCAGAACTGATTTCTGGAAAATGCTTCATGAATAGGTAAATGCACAAAATCATGCATCTCCCTGTGAATCATTTTAGTCCACAGGTGGGTAGGAACAGGATGGAAAGCCCTGCTCTTCCATCCCTGCCTCTCCATGGCTCTATTCTTTTTTTCCTGGCTTCTCTGTAGTCTGGGAGTTGTGGGTGGTGCTGAAGGAGACAGGAGAGAGGTCAAAACTGTTCCACGTTGCTAAGACTATGGCTGAGCCCATTTCAGCCAAGGAAAAATGGGCTGACCTCCTGCTGCTCTCAGTTGCACCCGCACAGAGGAGGGAGCGTGTCTCAGCCTCTTTCATACACACACATAAAGCTTCATGGAACGGAGATGGGGAGCACCTTGCTCTCATTACAAATCCTCCTTCCAACCTATTTTTCAATGGCCAGCAAAACCCTTCTGCTTCTTCTTCTTCTAAGAAAGAAGTTCACCTTCATGCAGGAAGAGCTTCCATCACAAGAGCATATTTGATTACACCTACACCCTGGGCATAACAAGAAAATAAAGAAGTAACGGCAGAAAGACTAAAAACTACCAGGTCATGCAGCAAGGGCATCTGTTGACCACAGAAATTAGGACTGAATGGAAGACATTTGGCATTTCAGCAGAGCTCTGCCAGAAAAATAAACCAAATAACCTATGTTTCATAACAATAGTAGTAAATGTCATGGGAGGGCATTCTTCTACTTCCAACTGTGCAGAGCCAGACCTAAGCTCCCCAAAACCATGGCAATGACTCCACCAATACAGCTGGCTTTGAGTCTGCTCTAGAAGAAGCAGGAGAGTAAAAAGAGCAGAGATTGCCTCTGATGATCAGGAAAGGGCATGTAGGGCAAGGGCAGGATGGCAGTACTTCTGCCTAGAGGAACCTCTCCCATGTGGGTCGAGACAGGAGAATCAGCATGGAAAAATTAGGCACAGTGACATTAGGGGTCTATCATGAACTGACTCCTCTCTCCCAGCTTCAGCCTAAGAAGCTGCTTCCCCACAGCTTGTGGCCCCATGCAGGAGTCCTCCTATTCCTAGACTCAGAATAGACTGTGAATACAGGAGTCCAATGTGGTTTTTGATGAGAAGCATAAAAGGGGGTTTTTAAAAATTTACTACAGTATTTTGTTTTTCTAAATTCATAGTCCTGTAGGTTTCATGTTAGAAGAGATGAGGGAAAAAACTAAATGAGTAATGCAGCTTTTAATATAAGCATCTGGTCCTGCAGACATGCTGAGTGGGAGGAGGAGGATTTTTCCATTTTAAATAAAGCAATGATTATAAAAACATGACAGGAGTGTGTCTTCATATGGGAAAGCCTGTCACCTTTATTATTTCTGCTGGCAGCAGTGACTAGATGTACTTTCTGAAACATAAGCCTTTCCCTCACAGACACAGCACTGAAGTATTGCTCTCATGAAATGCAAGTAGAAAGCCAGAGGTAGATGTAGATTGTATTGGGAGAGGCTGTTAAAATAATCACTCATTTCCACCTTTATTGCTTGTCACAGCAACACACCTTGGGCCAGGCCCTTCCTTCACAGAGGGAGGCTGTGATGTTTCAGAGCAAAGAAGATTACTTCTTTTTATGGATAAGTACTTAACTAAATCCTTCAATAGCCTATGTTTTGTGCCTTTGAAATTGATCCTTTTATTTAATGTTTTTTGCATCCAGAGTTCCTTGCTGATATTTTATTATTGAAAGTGTGTGAGAAAACCTCTTCACTTTTTTCACTCCATTTCCCTTTCAATAAGAAAAGCTAAAAGTTCTCATTGGAAAGAAGAAAACTTTTCAAGTGAGGATAAACAACACAGTACCCAAACAAAAAAACCCCAAACTCACAAAACCAGGAAAAAGAACATCAATTTGTGCCAGAAATGATTGCCGAGAAATTGCAGAGATGGTGAAAGAGGCAGAGAAATTATAATATTCCCAAAAGGAAAACAGCTGGGGAATGAGGATAGGCATGGTTCCATGCCATACCCATGCCATAGTCCCGCAAGACATCCAGGGTGCAGAGAACACAGTAATGCTGCTGTCAAATCTGGAAGTTGGTTGACTCAATTTGACCAATTAATTTGTGATAACTTCACCCAATAGCAAGAATTAGCTTCTGGTGGTTCAGATCATTGGGTAACAGTGCGAAAGGGGGTCAGAATGGTCCTCTGCAGCTCCCTTCTTTTTGCCTATAGAGGTTTTGGGCACGTCAAAAGAGGCATTGCTATGTGCAGGTCTGGGACAGCCCACCCTGCAAAGAAGGTGCTGAGCCCCAGGACATCCTGTGCTGTGCCAGGGAACAGGAGGCTGCCAAGCTGCTCAGGGATGAAGGATCCAGCCCCACCTACAGAACACCCAGCACACAGGGCTACAGGCATGGGAAAGGCACAGCCTCTGCATCTCTGCAATGCAAGACACAGAAGAGGGTTTCAAAGCAGGGCCTGGAGGAGATTTGCCCTTCTCACTGATGGCAGACCTAACTACAGAATGGCAGAAATAGCCTTCAAGTATGGATGGTCTCAGGTAGAGAAGATAACTGTCCTGATTCTGTCACTTCTGGGCACACATTCTGACCCAGTGGCATAGTATATAAGAGGGAAGAGGTGGAGCCTTCTAATTTCCCTGTTATATTTAGAGAGAAAGTAGCAGTCATAACCACAGCTTGCACAGAAACTGGTTGAAAGGTGAATGTGGAAACAGGAGGAGACCCACGTGTTTGATACATCCCAGGAGGTACAGGCTTGAGGAGTGAAGATCAACAGAGGCTCTGGGTCAGTGTTCTGAGGCAGCTGCCTTAATTCCACCTACACTTCTTGGGTGCCCATCTCTTTTATCAGGTTTGCACCTGCCTGGCTCTGCCTGCATTCCCACACCTGTGGAGCAGAGGAAGGAGGATGCCAAGTGCAATTCTGGGGGTTGGTGCTAGCAGGGAGAGGGATAGGACTTACTGAGCCATTGCATAAAACAACAACAACAACAATATATATATATATAAATGTAAAGATTCTAAGAAATCACTGAAACGAGTAATCAGTTCACAGACAAACTCGCCAGAAAAACACCAACTCACAAGCATGGAGGTGGACAGCAAGGCAGACAGATCCTGTGCACTTTCAATGCAAAAAACTAATTCCCAACCTTCAGAGAAGGGTCTGGCAGCCAGTTACAACAGTAACTGAGTTTTGTGGTGCTCTGAACCCTATTAGGGTATGAGGGCTGGTTTGTGTTGGTTACTGCCCAGCAAGTTTGATGGGAGACACAGCATGTCCTGAATTCACAGCATGAATTGTGAAGATGCATACAAGAGGTGAGCAGAAAAAAAGCTCCTTTGGTGTGGTAGGAAGAAGGATTGAAAAGAAAGTTTAAAATCAAAATTTAAAGCCAAACAGATGCTGGAAGTCCTGAAGGGCAATTTCATTGAGGAAATGTGTTTTGAGGAGAATTTAAAAGGAATTAATTATGATTTGCATCTTAGTGGGAGAAATCCCTAAGCAAAACCATTTGGGTGTAGGCTAAACTGCAAACTATGTTTGTTCATTCAGACCCATGTTTTGAGGAACAAAAGAGAATTTTGGGTGCCATTCTTTGTCCTACTCTTTTTCTGCTGGTATCAGGCTTACATTTAACATTCACTCTCCAAAAGCAAAAAATCAACTGTCTCTTGGTGGATACTAAAACTCACTGATCACTTATAGAAACACAGGTATAACATATCTGTGAGGGGATGCAGTGAGAAAAGAACTCAGTTTTTACTTCCTTTAGGGTTATTTCAGCATCCATTAGAAATTACCTGGAATTATCAAAATTCACTCAGGTCACAGAGAAGACATCATAAAATCACATTTTCTGTGTGTTATTATACTTTACTTTCAAGTTAGCCTGGTTTTGGTCACATTACAACTGGATAAAGTATAGATATTTTAATGATAATAGATAATATGCCTAATTCAGTAACACAATCTTTCTGTGCAGGGTTTTATTTTACCTTTGTAATTTGTTCTGTCACCATCACTTCCATTACCCCTACTGAGAATCATATGCCTTTCCAAGAATCTGTATAACAGCAAGAGGTCTGTGGATATTGCCATGAGACAGACAAAAGCAAATATATAAAAATACTATAATGTCACACTATGAGAAGTGCTTTCTAAAATTCCATATTCTTGTAAGTTTCTGGTACTCAGAATCATAGAATTGATCACAGGGCCCAACCATTAGCCCTTGCCAAGCCCACCAGTCAACCATGTCCCTAAATGCTAATTCTACATGTCTTTTAAATATCACCAGGGATGGTGACTCCACTACTCCCCTAGGTAGCCTGTTCTAATACTTAACAACCCTTTCAGTGAAGAATGCTATCACAATTTCCAATCTAAACCTTTCCTGGCACATCCTAAGGCTGTTTTCCTCTTGTTTTACCATTTGTTACTTGGAAGAAGAGACTGCCTCATGTGTCTATCACTTCCTTTCAAGCAGTTGTAGAGAGACCTAAAGTCCCCCCTGAGCCTCCTTTTCTCCAGGCTAAACACCTCAGGTCTCTCAGCTCCTCCTCACAGGACTTTTGCTCCAGACCTTTCCCCAGCTCTGCTGCCCTTCTCTGGATTTGCTCCAGACCCTCAATGTCTTTCTTTCAGGCCCAGAACTGATGCATTTGATAGGGAAAGAAAAAAGTTATATGTTTATCAAGATTTTAATTTAGTTGATAAGAAAAAGATGTTGTTTTTTTGTTCTTTTGGGGTTTTTTTTAAAGCCATCTGCATGTAGGAGTGAACAAACTCCTGTACAAAGTACTTTCCTTTGAATAAAGCATACAAAAGTGGCAGCATCCAGAAGGCCTTACCTCAAATCCAGGTACAGCCATGTAAGCTCAGTCCTCCTGGAATTAATCAGGAGTTCATGACAGTCTTGAGTGGAATATAGATTTTCAGTGTATTCATGTCCCTGAGCATTCCTGCACTTTACCCACAAAAGATGTCCTTACACTTTCTGCCCAAATTGTGACCCCCAGCCTTCTGTAACAGTTTTCTAATATAACTATTCACACATTCTTTT
Organism: Toxostoma redivivum; assembly: GCA_013397375.1. Taxonomy (NCBI): domain Eukaryota; kingdom Metazoa; phylum Chordata; class Aves; order Passeriformes; family Mimidae; genus Toxostoma; species Toxostoma redivivum. Next base: position 1,117,324 of record VXBI01007170.1, read on the forward strand.
CAGCTGCAGAAACAGGTACTTCTTCATGCTGAACTGTCAAGGAATAAACTCAAAGTTCACTTAAAATATAGGCATGACTTGGAAAGGGCCTCTCCTAATCCAGTATCTCCTCGTTAAATTAAAAAACGAATAGGATTGTTAATGCACAGAAATTGCATGGCATTGTCTTCCCAATGAACACTGTATTCCAAAATAAATCACAATATTTTGAAGTGATCTGCCTACCCTAAAATACCTCCCAGAAAAAAAAAAATCCTAGAATAAAAGTGTCTCATTCAGGGATGCAGGAAGAGTAATTTGGGGTTAATCCTGATAGTATTAATGCAGCTGCCTCAGAAGCATCATTTTGCAAGGGCAAAACAGTCTTCTCTCAGAAATTATATCTATAGGTTGCTTCTCTATACATAGGAGGTAGCTTTGAGCTGAAACATCCCCAAATAAACTAGGAAGCTGAATAAATATTATTCTGAACTCATTTGCCCCAATCTACTTCTTTAGGGCAACAAGTGCACCACACTCTGACTTGTTCAGATTTATGGGACCGATTTTGGAAGACTGAAATTTATTGCAATAGAGATAAAGATCTCAGAGGATTACAAGAGCTTACTACCTAGAAACAAAAACCTCCAAAACAATGTACTCTTAAGGTTTGTTTAAATTGACTTTAACGACTCTTCCTTTCAAACTGATAAGCAAACCTGAAGCAGCAGTTGCTAATTAGCATAGAAGTGTCTTAGCTGATTGTCTTTCCCTGAGACCACAGTGCAAATAACCCTGTGACTTTTCTTGGGCCAGGAGAATGGGTTTACAAAGTCTGATTAGGGCACTGAACAGCCCATTGTGATGAAGAGCCCAACATAGCCTGCTTGTTTTATAAATACCATGACTGGGTTTCTAAAAATCTCCCTATTAGTGCTTTTCTTTTGGAAAGTAGTTCCACCAAAAGGGGACAAACACAGAAAGAAGTCGGAAGTGTCAATATCTGAGCAGTACATGGTTTGGGAACACACCTCTTCTCTGTGTGTTATTTAATGAATCAATTTACTTTCCTCTTCAGAGAAAATATTAAAAAAGGATTTCATCCCACTTAATCAATATTAGTCAATAGTTGTCTTCCTTGGTGAAGCTAGAAGGCAGTTAACATTCACATACCTCTCACTATAATTTCACCTTCATACAGATAAAATGAATTATCTGCAATGATCAGCTTTCCTCCCCCATTTGAACACCATGGTCTACCTTTGGGAGAAATGAGCTAATTCAAGCAACTAAATTGCTACCAGCAAAATAAAATTATGATCTCAAGAGCTGAGGACAATATCTAGGTGCTTGCAGGATGACCTGTCTGGTACATGTCCTTTGAGATTAGAAGTACCACAACATTTATGGAGTTTGCTTGGTCAGGTTTTACTGCTGGGAGGGACTGAGGATGGTGGCATCTGTGAGGTTGTTTGACACTTCCTCCATGTCCAGTGGAGCCAGTGCCAGCCAGCTCCAAGACAGACCCACAGCTGGCCAAGGCCCGGCTCAGTATCATCAGTGGTGTAAGAAGAAGCAAAGTTACAGTGCAACATCAATTGCAGAGAGAGAGGAGTGAGAACAAGTGAGAGCAGCAGCCCTGCAGATGCCAAGGTCAGTGAGGAAGGAAGAGGAGGAGGTGCTCCAGGTGCTGGAGCAGTGATTCCCCTGCAGCCCTTGGTGAAGCAACAGTGCCCCTGAAGCCCATGAAAGTCCATGGTGGAGCAGAGATCCATTTGCAGTGCATGAAGGACCCCCCAGGAGAGCAGGTGGATGCCTGAAGGAAGCTGTGACCCTATGGGAAACCCACACTGAAGCAGGTTCTGGCAGGACCTGTGGAGAGAAGAGACCACAGTGCAGCAGGTTTGCTGGCAGGACATGTCACCCCATGGGGAACCTGCACTAGAGCAGTTTGTTCCTGAAGGACCACACCCTGTGGAAGGGACTCATGCTGGAAGAAGAAATGCAACCCATGGGAAATACTTACAGTGGAGAAGTGTGAGGAGGACCCTCTCCCATGGAAGGGAGAAGAAGCTAGAGAAATACAGGCGTGAAGTTGAGCCCAGGAAGAAGTGAGTGTGTAAGGGAAGAATTTTAAGATTTGGTTTTATGTCTCATTATCCTACACTGATTTGATTGGTAGCAAGCTTAATTAATTTCTCCAAGCTGAGACTGTTTTGCCCACGATGGTAACTGGTGAGTCATCTCTCCCTGTTCTTGTCTCAATCCATGAGATTTTCATTGTATTTTCTCTCCCTTCTGCAGCTGAAGAGGGTAGTGATAGAGCAGCTTTTGTGGGCACGTGTTTTCCATGAGGGTCAACCTACCAACAAAGTTATTTGAGGAATTGTATTTCAACAAATACCATTTTTTTTCTGTAATATCAGCAGAGTTCTTCACAATTGTGAACTCTAATCCATCTACTTTGTGCAAAGTGCCAAGAAAAGCATGATAGAAGAGACTGGAAGATAGAATAATTCCGATTTTTTGGTTGTCACACCTGTACTGCAGACCAGAAAGAGATGTTTTGATATTTCATTGGTGTGGATAAAGACTGCCTAATCTCCTTTCACAGTGTGCAACTGTTTATGCACCTTTTGCTGGCATTTCAGTGGTACTCTTTTCACTCTGCAGTCCCAAATGTCCAGATCCGTGAAAAGCTCATTATCTCATTCTGAAGTGAAGACTGATTTTAGAAAAAAGTCACTCTAGAATATAAACCAATAAATAGATAGAAGAAACACAGGAAAATCCAACTATTGAATTTTCTTTTTGTATCCTATCAATGCATTTTTAACTGGCAAGAGTATATTTCTGCTACTCATTTTACCAGTTTCTCTGCTCAGCTTCCAGGTAGCTATAAAAAAAATATGACTTCTTTTTCTTCTACGGAATATTTTATGGATCTGATATTAAACATGACATAATAATTCAGAGCAGAGCTCAAGTCCTCAGTGATCACTATACCACATCCAGAAGGTACATCCTCACTGTCCTACTTTCCTGTCCCTTCCCTCTCCCATCACAGACACAGCTTGTTAAGAGCTAGGGATTGATGTTACCCTCTGTTGGCATTTACAGAGTAAATGTACTCAGGAATATTATTACTCAGGAATATTATGGTTTTTTACAGTGTCTTTGTCTCATCCTTATGGATCCAATCCGTGTGGTCTGCTACAATCCAGCTAAGCCTTTGTGCTAATCCCCCTTACAAGTATTAGCAGTATCCAATATAATGAGATCATTTCACTAAGTCAGGTTTGGGGTCTTCACAGGAAAGCCAATGATGAGGCACATGGGGAATCTCTGTACAGATGAGATCTTTCTTTGATGAGCACTGCCTCTGATCCCAGAGAAGCACTGTGGGCCTCCTGATCATTCTTCTTTCCAATCATATCTATATCCAACAGGAAAAGCACAATTCTTACCATTACATTATAAGTTCTCTGCTATAATTATTTTTTTTTGTTGTACTCCTGCCTGAGTGATTTCCTTTCTAACTAGATATTTCAAAAAGAGGAAGAAAAATTATTCTCGAATTGCAGTTACATTGCTGGCTTTATGAAGATACATGGTACAGCCAGGAAAACAATTTCTCCCAACTTGAACAGCCTTCTCTGAAACCACAAATATCAAGCAGACACTGTTCAAAATAAAATTATAAATTTTAAGCAAGGGGACAAAATCCACCTCTTTTAAGTAATGGAAATTAATTATTTAATGCTCAACTACATTCTTTCATCCTACTCCTGTTTGCTCCTAGGAAAGGAAGGGAAAAAATTTACAAAAAATTTCTTGTCAAGGGTAAAATAACTTTGTTGTCCTGTCCTGAGGGCTGTTCATGGTGATATTGCACACTGCATGTCTGTCAGTGACACTGCAATTTTTGGGATTCCAATAAGGCTCAACATTCTCTAAATGCCCTGGAAAATGCTCCAAAATGCTGTAATCTTACATCTGCCCAACCTGCAGAATTACTTTGGAAGTACTTCACATACCTTTAAATTAATTAAGGGGCTTGGGATCCTTTGGTTGTAGTGGCCAGGAAATCACCATCAGCAGGCTTTGAGTTCCATCAGCTTTGAGTTCCACCAAGAGTATGATCCCACTGTCATCGAGCACTTGTGAACAAGTCAACCACATATTTTGTTTGCATTTTTTCCATAGGTGACTTATATGATTTAACTTTGTCTACCCACACCTACCTGACTCACAACCAAAAAAAAATTACACCAAACTGAGATTGTTCTGTGTTCACACTGAAAGACCTTTTGAACTTGTTCAGAACTTCATGCTTTGCCCCTCATTTCTGAGTGTGTGTGCACCATTTGTCAGCATTCAACCTGAAACATGGGACAAAGCTGCCACTTGTGCTTCAACTACATGTGCTTGAACATCTAACCTTTTACAAATACAGCTGCCTGCTCCTTTGAGAATGTCCTGCTTTCGTGCCAAAATGGAGTAGTTGAGAGAAGTGTTCTGTTAAACATCTGTCAAACCAGGGTATCACAGAAAAGGACTGCCAGTTTGTTTGGGTTCTTTTCTTTTACTCTGAAATTTCTTCAGGATGGGAAGCTTACAGTCCCAAGCAGATGTGGTTTCTACATCTGTGTTAGGTCAGATAGATAAATCTACAGTGTTGTTGGCCACTATTTTTTCTCTTTTGCCAAAAAAAGAATTTTAGTTTATTCTTGCCCTCCAGGGACAAGATTCTTCCTGTTGCTTTCACAGTGTTAAAATCAGTATTGTTAGAATATTTTCTCCCTTTATAAAATTTTAGGTGTAGAGGGTACTAGGAAAACAGGGTATTCCTGTTTCCCAGCTCCTTTGCTTCCAGGTGAAAGGGACAAAATCTTTTTTTAGACTAAGCTGAGCAAGAGAGTTCATTTTCATCTATCAAGACAATGTTTTTTATTTCTTATTTATTTCTTCCTTTTATTATCTTACATAGATGGTAGGAGAGAAGGAGAAGGAAATTTAATGTGTTGGGTTTGTCAGCTGAAGTAATTAATCATAACTCTATAAAGACCAAAGGACTACTCCAGTTTGCACCAACAGTGAAGCCAGTTTGCTAGAACAGTTTTCTGATGTTTATCCCGTTTTTCCAGCATTATTGATACATCTTTGTTTTATAATAGTTTGCTATTTTCTTCTGGCAACATCCATTGTTCATTACACACTCTTGAATACAAGCAGAGGATGTTTTTTTTTTGTCAAAAAAAACCCCTAATAAGCAGGTGCTAGTACATATAATTCAGAAACTCTGTAATCATTTTTAAAATAAAAAGTTATCACTGACTAGTGCATACAAAAACTATAATTTCCAAATAAATTCAATTGTATGCTATAACAAATATGAGGAATTAACATGTTGAGACTTTATTCTAGCCAGTGTTCAGGGCTTTGAAAACAGCTGGTTAAAGTGGTGTAAAGTAAGACTAATGTAATCTATACAGTAGCAACAAAAATTCTTCTGTGGGTTATTGACTGGCACTTCTAATGTTTTTTTGTTTTAATTATTGGTTGTAACCCCAAACTTCAGATCTGTGCAGAAATTATTATTGATATGCAAAGGCATCTCCTGTTGGGAGATAAGCATAATATCCAAACATGGAATAACTCTAACCTGTAGACTTTGGACAAGTTTTACCCTAAAATTCATATAGACTGACACCACTGATGGAGGCCTAATCCTGTACTGACCTCAGTGCAGGCATTTGTCTGGCTTTTTTTTTCTGCCACTACAGAACTTGTCTTAAACTGGAGATGTGAAGTGGGCTTGGGTATTGCAAGACAGAGAAAAGACCTGCTCAGTTAATTTCATCCTGTTTGAAAGCTGCAGTTATTTCATCTGTAAGAGACAGCAACCAAATTTTCAAATGGATCCCTAGGAGGACACATAACATTAATTATAATTTTTTAATTTTATTTTTAGTTAGTTTTAGTGTATAGAATGATTGTTTTCTCTCTGGAGCTCATAAAAAAATCAATTAGTAGTGTCCAACACCCACACTGCAAGCTTTACGTGGCATGATTTGCTGTGATTGATCTGACCTAAGAAGACACTATTCAAGGCTGGGAGAAAAGTACAGTCACAAATAATACTAATACAGAACAAACCCCTGCCCATTGCAGAGCAGCAGCCAGGTGCAGGGGTTGACACTCCCATTCTCTGCACTGGCTCTAGAGATGTGTGTGTTCCCCTCCTCCTGGATAGCTGAAGTTCCTCTCAGCACAGCAAGGGGAAAGGGATGGGTCTATGTCCAGGCTGCACAGTCCCATTCAATGGACCCAGCTGCTTAAGTTAATCTCCCAGGAAATTTCACTCCCTGTCACAGGAGCTATGCCCTACCGTGCCCACTGATCCTGCCTCTAAGATTTAGCTGGTGTTAATTTGGCAGCACAAGCCAGGGTAAAAGGGAAACTGAGGAAGAAATTGGAGAAACAGATTCCAAGGAGCAATATTTTAAGAACATGGCCACTGTCACTGAGGGTACATCACAAGGAGCTGAGTCTGAACACACCTGAGAAAAATGCAAAGGGTGGCTGAGGCTGGTGATGAGGTTGACACAGTACAGCAGGAGAGAAACTGAGGAACTGGCCAAGGAAAACCAGTTATAAATGAATGCATCAGAGTAGGGTCCTTCTCTGAGGTCCTCAAAGACTCTCTCATCTCTCCACTGACAATGCAGCTCACTGAAGCACTTTCATCAGAGGACTTTTTCACCAGATGCTTATAGATAAGTAATTTGCATAAATTAGGTGGCAGTAGGTGGGTGAATCCTATGCAGCGACACTAAGGGAAGTGACCTGAATCATTCTAATACTGTTACAAAAAATAGACTATCATGGCAACATAGCTGAAACTGTGAATGTTAAGGACTAGATTTCTTTTTGATCTTCTCAGAACTTTCTCAGAAAACCTCCCTCTGGAGCAACAAAGCAGAACAAGGATAAGCAGAGCTCTGCCTTGCCCCTCCATTCCCTACTTTTTCCTCCCTGCAGTTTTGGTTACCATGATGGGAAGAGGAACCAGATGGGAAAGGGAACCAGATAAGAAGATAGTCTAGCATCTCCTTTCTCACAAGGGCCAGGGACAAAGCTTTTACAGTGTCTGGAAAGGGCCATCCACTCATTGCAATATTTCAGCACTGAATCATAGTGGAGAGAATTTTACTCTGCTTGGAAGCATTGAAGGACATACAGCTAATTTTTCACTGAGATAACAAAGAATTGGAAACCAAAGTTTTAGATTTGTAAAAATAACAAATTCATTTAGAAAGGTAAAGCAGGTCAGGTCAGATTAGGCTGCTTCAAATCAGTGCTCAAAAGACTGGGTCAGTCAAGAAAATTGGTGATGATATAATAAAAATTGGTAACTTCACAGCAACTTGGGTCTGAAAGTACTAGCTTTGTACTGCTAATTGTCAGAAGATAAGCAGCCATCTAACTCCCAATGCCCAGAATGAATAAAAGCATTGTTTTACTGAATTGATGTGCTGCTGAATATTATCTGCCTCTTTTGAACTTTATCTGATTCTTTGCCAGTAAATTTTCAAAGTTTCTGCACAAATTGAAGACCCTGTCACTGAATACCCATCAGTGTAGCAGCACAGCATGAGGAAGCATGGTGGCTATAAGACAAAAGCAGTGCAATGAAAGTGTGTGAGAACCTTCACAATCAATGTGTTCTCCAGAACTAAAATATTTCTTGGAGAAACCACTTCCAGTGCTGAGTTTGGATCACAGCAGTGTGTACCCTTCTTTTAGCAGCAATAAACTCATCTCCAGCCTGGTCTGAAGGGAAGGACAGCACTGCCTTGTGACCCCATGACCACATTTCCTGCCTTGAAACAACTGGCATTAATAGAGGAGAAACAACCCCCTGAACTTTTCATCTCCTTTTGTGCCATCTCATCCCCTGCCACTGGCAAGTCACATAAGTAAATTCACACCTCTGAAATTCACAGTTGAAGATTACTAAGCAAATAACACACATGCCTAGACATATTGAAAAAATCTTATAGAAATGGAAACACATGTTCATTAATAAGACTCTGAAGTCAGGCAATTAAAATATAGTCAACCCAACGATTTCTGAAGCCCACCCCTGGAACTGCTGTTGTTCGCACAGCTCCCAAACCTGCACTGAAGGATCACTCAGAGAGTCAGCACTACTTGTCATTTAGGGATCTCAGTAGTAAATCTGAGAGAAACTCAAATGAGAATTTAGATGAATATTGTTTGCGTTGCATTGACATTAGCCTCCACAGTGGTGGTGTTAGTGCAGTGGGATGCCTCTTTGCCATTCTCCCAAAATAAATGTGTGCTGTTCTAGGTGTTGTTTGATGACTTCTCAGATTGATGAGCAGCTTTTTGTTTTTATGATAAGCTCAGAAACACAACCTGAAAGCAATCAAGCAGTGGATGGCAACAGTGATGTAATTATTATGAACATGAAAATTGGTAGTTATCACAGGCCTGGTATTGTCAAGCAATAAAGAGTAAAGACGTCACAGGTGACTGATAGATATGGAGGAAAAGGGATGATTGCTGACAAGGAAAATGTGGTTAAAGCAAGAATGCCTGTCATAGCAGTAATTGCATGCATATAGGTGGAGCAAAATGTCCCCCAAAAAAGCAGCACCCCATCACACTATTCATTTGATTTCATCCTTGGATGAGAGTTACTTTTTCATCTGTAAAAGAAAAATTTCACTCCCACGAGAGCTGGGAAAACAATTTCTTCATTTATGGAAAGCAATTTGAAAGATTTAAGAATAGGTTCCAAACATAGCTGATGCAATTTCTTTTTCTGTTTTAGTTAACATAGTTCTATTGATCCAAATATATCATTAACAGAAGTAATTGAGGGGACAAGAAAATAGAACTGTCTACTATAATTTAATTTTCTGTCAAAATCTATATACCTGCTATACTCTTGGTTTCAAAATTTTGGTGTATTGGCACTGGCACACTACTCACTGAGCAGATTCTGCTTTATTGAGAGCACAATGTTCGTGACTTGTCCTTTCACAATTGTGGAGACAAAAATACATGGACTTGATTTAAACAGGATGACTGGCTGCAGTTTCAGTAGTGATACCAGAACAGACTAAAGACAATACAAGAGCAAATTAAACCAACAAGTGCTTTCTATAGGCATGATCCTACAAACATTCACCTATGAGTAACTTTTAATTTGCCTTTATGAATGAGGATTTGGCACATCATTCAGTGAAAGCTGTGGGACTATATTCTTTTTTCCCTGTGCTAAAAATGTGGCAAAATGTCTCTTTTCTACAACTGGAATGAGTCCGTCTGTTACTGTATAAAATGACTGAGGCAGGACAATCGCAAATTAAATATCACAAAAAATAGAAATCACTTAATGTAGCGCTGTAATGCAAGTACCAGTGTAACTCTGATGTTCTTATTGTGCATATTAAAACATCAAATCCAGTTTCCCCAAAAGCTCTGGAGTGCTTCACCATAAACCCTCGGTCATGCTCAGACCAGTGTGCCTATTTTAGCCCACATCTCCAGTCCTGCAGCAGGCTCATGTGCTTACAGTATCAGCAAACAGGACTACTCTGTGAAAATGAGAGAAGGAGGAGAACAGGGCTAGCATCTGTATTTTTCAGCTGAGGAGCTGGCATCTGCATTTGCAGCTTCAGAGTGGAAGACATCCTGGCAGAGCCAGCTGCCAGGTGGATACAGTGCTCAGAGTCAACTTTGTGTTGGTCAGAAGTACTTGGCAGTGAGACTTCGAGGGCAAGTCTGACAACCAAACCACTGCCAACAGAGACAAGTCCTGTTTTGGCACAGGCCAGTTTGAAGTGGCTGAGGTATTGTGGGCTGGAAGCCCTTGCTAGAGGAAATAACTCATTTTTTATCCCCAAGAGGCTTTTGTCCACTATGGAGATTCAGACGTTATTTCCTTCAACTTGCCAGTGGTTATTACAACCAACATCTTGTTCTTGTTTTCTGTGAACCAGAGGCAATGTGTCTCATTTAACCCAAGACCCTCAGGAAGGGTGGGATGGGAGGGATGGGGAGCAGTTAAGCTCTGAGGCTGTTGAGCAGTTTGCAATACAGTTACGCCTGTAATGAGCAGCTTTCCCATCCTCAGGACTTGATAGCCTCTGCTGGTTCACACAGGTTACTACATGCTTACCTGTGTCTTTTCCTAAAAATAAGTGTGTGTGTGTATGGGAGGGGGTCTGGTGGAAGGTGGGTGTCTTCTTAACCTTGCCAGTGAATCAGAAGGCCTGCTGACCACACAGGAACTCCTCCTAGCTAAAGGATTTGGTTTGCAGTGATCTTTTTCTTCAAATTAAAGGTCTTTTTTTGGTTGATTTTTTTGCTAAAGCAGGAAACTCTCCTGTGCTCCCAAAAGTATGAGAGGTCCTGAGTGCTATAGTTCATCATGGCAGTTCCTGAATGCTCAAAGAACATTTCAGAAAAGGAAGAAAAGGTTTGTAACCTCTGCATCGTCTTGGATATATGCTTTAGTGGCTAAGTTACTGCTTGCTTCTCTTGTTTTCCTGCTGCCTTGTAAGATCTTTACTGGCTGACTCTAAGTGGTACAGGAATAGTAGCACATCTACAATGCAATAAAATGTAAATTGCCCTCGTGTGTGCCTATTGTGATAGACACAAGACATGCTGAAGTGGCCTAACTCTGCTCTTGGTGGCACTGAACCCTGCGTGACTGCTGCTTCAGCAGAATTACTGATGGACTACAACAGGGCACACAAAATCAGGTTCACTCCTGTGTCACATCTTTCTTTTCCTTAACACTCAGAGGCAATTTCCCACTTTTACGATTTATTCCTTGCTGAAAGGCAAACGAGTGCATGGGTTCTCTCCTCAGCCTTGTAATATCACTTCAATCTCTATGGGTGCAGGACTGATTTTGCCCTCCAATAAGGGAAGGGATTAAGAAACTCAGATTTGGCAGAGTAATGGAAAGAGATTAGAGAATTCAAGTCATTGGTATAGGGGTGACAGCGCAGTTCTTGTAGCACACGAAAAAGCACTTTGGAAGGAATTTGAGAGGTCGAAACATAAAATTACTTTCTACCATATTGCTAGTTTTTCCTGGCTGCTGCAAAAAAAAGCACACCAGAGAACCATTTTCCCCTTCTACTTCAAAAATTATTGTTTCTCTCATTACAAAACCACCACATAAAATTTGTGGTATGCCATATCAGATTCTACTCTCTAGCATTTCTGAGAAGAGATCACTAACTGAAAGTGCAATATCTTTTTGAAGTTGCACTGCCATGGAATGCCTTGAGCAGGGTGAAAGGCAGAGTCCAGGTGTTGAAAATTATTTTGGAATAGGAAATGTTCTACTTCATTTCACCAGGCATTCAGAAACAAGTATTCTTCCATTTTAACACAATAGTGCTGCAAAGAAAAATTTCAAATTGATTTGACATTGTTATACTGTAGTAATCTTCCAAAATCCATGCCAAATTAAATGCTTTCAGTGTATAACTTCTCATGGTCCCTTGTAGCTCAGTTTTCCATGGTTCTCCTACTGCAGTGATTTCTCCATGTTTCTCTAGAGAGATTTCCTTCTGTATTTCCATAGCATAGCCTACAATTACTTCAAAGTGCAGTAAAATCAAATAAGCGTGGAAGTCTGTGCAAAGATCAAAGAAGACCTTATTAACAGTTGTTTTGTATGCAGTTAAATCTTGCAAGAATACAATTCCACAAAGTCAGTGTTATTAAAAACGTGTCTCCACTGCAAGCCTCTATTCCCAAAGCTGGGTGCTTTGGTCTGTGTGAAGGTTAAGGGACTGCCCCTTGTGTGTTGGAGTTCAGAAGCAGTCACATGCAGGAGACAAATGCAGGGCTAAAAGTAAGTCTTCTTTTGCACTGCTACCCCTTTTGCAGCAAGTGAGATGAGGTTACACTGACAAGCACCAATTTAACAGCACAGGAACTGAACCCCCTCTTGTTACAAGCTGATGTGAAGAGCTGCATAGAGGAAACCATTTGCAGTACACAGCAACATGTTTTTATTGGCCCAAATAAAACACAGGAAATGTAGTAAATATTTTCAAGTGCCACCTCCTGGCATTTCATTTATTATTTACATAAATACAGTTATTTTCCATTTCATAGAGCAGATGAAGGGCTCTAGAAATTGGATAAGTCTCATCAGCTGTCTGGCCAACAGTTGAACAGAATTCAAAGCTAGATGTTACCACATTTTGTGCACTGCACAGATATTGCACCTTTCTCCTGAGCAGCTCAGAGACCTGCAAACGTGAATGAAGTCCGTGTGAAGTAGATGCAATCAGTGGCAGAGAATTCTTATTGCATGCAGAACCCACCAAGGACAGTATTACCAACTCTTGGTTCCACTGCAGACCTCATGATACATATCTTGTGAACACTCCAGCTCCTGGAGCCAAGAGATTGCATTGGAATATAAATTCTGTTCAGGAATAAAATGGGGTATATGTGCAGTTCTGGAAGGCAGTGGTGAGAACCTGAAAAAGAGGACCCCCACCAGCCTAAAAAGCAAAGAAACAAGAGGTACTTTAAGAAATATTTTTTTATTTTCAGTGGCGGGTGAAATTAAGATTTGGTTAATTAATTTGCATATTGGGGCTTGGCAGCATTGCAAGAACTGAATGATGAGGCCAGCATCTGACAGGAACTCTGTGATGCAGCTGGCAGGAAATCCCAGGCTTTCTCCTAATGCCTGCCTGCAAATTGCTTCACTGATCAGTACATCTGATTTTTACTGATGATACATACTAAATATGAGACTGGAGCCTCTGATTTGTTTTGTTTAGTTATTCCTGTTTTGGTTTTAATGTTACTGTCACTTAATGTGAAATCCTTCTGTATGGCTCTTTTCCATGCAGGGCTGAAATGTCTAGAATGTTGTGAGAAAGAATTTTATAGACTTTGAGCGAAAACAAAATTAATTTAATGATGTGAGAAAATGATTCAATATAACCACGAATTTTTAGGACAAATTATTAGCCTTCTGCAAAAACTCCATCCAAGATTTATATTGCCTACAAAACTCACTAATGATATTGAGGCAATAGTCTATGAACCAGGCTAAAAGAAATTATACATCTAAATGAGCACATTTGAGCATGACCATGCCATTTTCCCCAGACAGAAACAAGATTTATTGTGAGAGTTATGAAAATTTGGACCCTATTATACATTAAAGAATCCTATTTATGACCATGCAATTAAGTCTGAATTATTATGCTTACTCTAAACATTTCTTTTGCAAGATTTATGTCTTGGACATTTTACAACTTTCAAGGATGAAACTTGTTATTCATAACAGCACAGAAAAAAAAATTCTTCAAATTTTTGTTTTAAATACAATCAGTCACACTTCAAAACTAGAGAGGTGAAAAAAAAGTTATTTTTATTTTAGGATATCCTCACACCTACTGAAAAATGTTGTGACCATGCTTAGCTTTAAAATTACTTAATTTTAGAAGGCATAGTTTTATATCCTCAGTCTCTGAGGTATTCAAGTTCATTATTTACAATACTGTTTTTCAAATATAAATGTCTAAGAATTATTTCATCTGGAAGGCGGTTGTTGATGCCTATAATAAAAAGAGTAGCATTCATAAAATTATTTTCTTGCTGGTTGAAAAATCATTTCATCTGAATAAAAATAATTTCTAATTTTTCCATTAGAATTAGGAACAGTGTTGATTAAGATCAAGGCAAAAAGGGAGTGATTCATATGTCCTGCTGTCCAGGGCTACCAGGCATCTAATCTTTAAAGAATTAACTGGGAGAAGTGTTCTTGATATCTTGGTCACATACCTCCTGGACAAATCATAATTACTTGTCTCTATAGAAGGACTAGAGAGCCAGGATGTGGCACTGGATTCTAGCTGGATCAGTCTAGGTTTTGTTTAGAATTTTTTTTTAAACAATAAGAGTAACATGTTGGGCATGGCTGGGCCCACACAAGAGAGAGAACACAGCACACACCTGACTCCGAGCAGATGAACAGGAAAAGGGAACTTTATTTACATGACATGACCATTTATAGAATTCCAACCATGGCTGAGGATTGGGCAGGTGAAGACCAGCCTCTCAACTTCACTGGCTCTTTAGCTGTCAGTCAGACCAGAGTCAGATGCTCTCTTCCTCCACTGAGGAATGCAAGCAACCCTCTGTTTATCAGAGAACTGCTGGACAAATGTGTAAGCATCAGAACATCAGAAGGCGAGTAAATCCAGGGGCAACAGTAACCAGCACTTACATCTAGGGGCTTTAGCTTGTCACAGCTCCTGTGGCTGCAGACTCCCACCTACTTAGTGCCTGAAAATGAAGTGGAGTTCTCAGCATTTCCAGGAGAAAGAAAACAGGTAGCACTAGGAAACTGTGTCACAATATTTTCCATGTGGCATGAAAGGTGAGGCGTCTTAGAGTCATAATGGCCACGTGTCTGGCAAGTGCCTCTTTATTATAATCTTCTAATTTAGGGAATTTAGTCATGGTAGAAAATACTGATTTTGAGCCCCCAGCTGCACATAAAACAACTCCTGTATTATTTAACTAGAAATGAAAAGTTTTGGGGCAGGTTTAAGCAGGGAAGAGGCTAGGATTACAGCTATTAAATGTGTGTCAGAATCCCACAGCATTATGAACCAGATTTTACACTGAACCACCTCAACTGTGTTGAAGGCAGTGCAATTGACATGGTGGAAGTTTCCATTAAATGTGAATATACTATTATATGCCCTCTGTTCACATTTTGTTTGTGTGCTTTATCATGAAATGATCAAGCAACATTTTTAACAGAAAACTTTGGCACAATGTGAGGTTAGGTGTGACGTCATTGATGACCATGTCCTGACCTGGAGCTTTCTAGGGCATATTTGAGTAAGTTTCAGACACTGCAAAAGTAGGGGTTGTCTCTAGTTTCCTTCTCTTCAGATGAGTATCGAGAGTCTTCACTGAGTCTTTGTAGCTGCTGATTGATGTCGTTGCCCATGAACTACCACTGCCATGTCCAGAAGCCTCAAGAATGATGGAAAAAACAATTTCTGAGGCTCCATTCTCTCTTGGAAAAGACTCAAAAGACAAGATGGGCTACTGAGAGAAATACCTTCCTCTGGTCATGGATGATTGTGTTAGAGAGCACATAAGCAAACTCGAAATCCACAAGCTGATGAACCCTGCTGGGATGATCCATAAATGCTGGGAGAGCTTGTAGACCATAATGAGGCAGCTCACAATCATCTTTGAGAGATCATGGCAGGAAAGTTGCCTGAGGAGTGGAAGAAATTAAACATTACCCCAGTCTTCGAAAAGAAAAAGGAGGAGGATGCAGGGAACTACTAGCCAGCCAGCCCTACCTCAATCCCTAAAAAGGTCATGAAATGCCTCATTCTGGAGGTCATTTCTGTCCACAAGGAGGTGACAAGACATGGATTCATTAAAGGCAAATCATGCTTGACCAACCTGATTGCCCTCTATGATGAAACAGCTACCTGGATAAAGACCACTGCCAGCAGGTTGAGGGACGTAATTCTGTCCCTCTACTCAGCCCTGTGAGGCACATCTGGAGTGCTGTGTCCAGGTCTGGGGTCTTCACTACAAGACAGACATGGAGCATCTGGAGCAGGTCCAGTAGTAGGTTACAAAGATTATGAGAGGACTGGAGCATCTCTCTGGGCAACTGGGCCCATTCAGACTCAGGAAAAAGTGACATAGAGAGGATCTCATCAACATATATAATTATCTGAAGGGAGGGTGTCAGAGGATGCAGCCAGGCTCTTCTTGGTGATACCCAGCAATAGGACAAGAGGTAACAGGTAGAAACTGATGCACAGGAAGTTCCACCTGAACATGAGCTTTGGTATGCAGGTAACTGTGCACTGGAAGAGAGAGACTACCCAGAGAGACAGGAGAGTCTCCCTCACGGGAGATACTCAAGAACCTTCTGGGTGCAATTCTGTGCAACGTGCTCTGGGATGACCCTGCTGGAGCAGGGAGGCTGGACCAGATGATCCACTATGGTCCCTTCCAACCTGACCCATGCTGAGATTCTGTGAACTGCTTACCTGACCTGAGAGCTTGACTGTTCATGAGCTTTAGTGGTCTCTAACTTCATGCACATTCCCATCCGATGTGTGCATCACGACACTGGTTGCAACCACTGTGCAAGCTTTGTGAAGTGTTTCTGTCTATCACTTCTACCATATTATTATATTATATATTCTCCTACATTCTTTGTTTTCCTGTGACCATATTCCTGCAAGGAAAAATACCACTAGATGTGGAGACAAAAGATAATATGATAACCACTTCTAAATAAAATAATGAATGGTGAGACCAGTTTCTCTGGCAATGTAAAATGGCATATTTGTGCAAGTTTACTTGGCCTATGGTTTTTATTTAAACCTCGCATAGTAGCTTCCATTGCATGTCTGAGTTTTGAAATTACTAATTTATTTACGCGATAATTATGCCTTGAGCTCACTACAACAGAGAAACACGGAAGGTGTGCTGGTCCTTATGGGAGAGAACAGCTGGGAATGGCGGGAAGACTGGCATCAGGAGATGTCTCTGAGGTCAACTCCATGGTGATCAAAGACAGGGCAAAAACTTCCAGCCACTGCTTAAACTACAGCAAAGTCCTATAGCAGAATTCCAGATGAGATAGTATGGACAAATGACTCTTAAACTTTGTCATGCAGAAAGGTCCAGTGACAGCTCTGAGGTGTTGAAAACATTTTGCTGTCTTAGCAGGACAATGCATGAAAGCAAATAATAGAATGCTCCCTACATGCCACCTGTATATGGCCCAGTATGCAGAGTCATTGATTGTACCCCTGCCAGACTGACAAGGAGAACCTCAGTACTCCAGCAGGGAGAAGGTTAGACTGAGCTTCATTTATTTAAGTAGGTCAAAGGTTTAATTTTTAATTTTTTTTTAAATACAGAGTAATTCCACTATAATTCTTGACATAGGCATAATTGTGTTGGGACAAAAATACTTTAAAAATTGTGTGAGATGTGACTGCCTTCCATAACAGAGAACTGGAACCAGTTTTTTGGAAGTGTGGTTCCTACCTCTCATGAGATATTTCATGTGTCTGTACGTCTGCACAAGTAATTAAAAATAACCAAGCTTAAAAGTCTGCACGGTTCCCCATTTACTGTTGCAAATCATAACCAGCTTTATTTTGGAAAGAAACTACAGTATAATGAAAGTGATGTTAGTTTCAAATCATATTAACTTGTAGAGCCTTGTGCACAAAAGGACCGCTCACACAGTTGTTCCTATGAGGCATAACACAGACTTTGGCCCTTTTTAGGAAACTCATTACTTAACAATGCATTGTTGTGTTTGATTGAATTGGCTCAGATAAGTTTGGCAAGGCTGCAAGAAAAATCTGTGTTGTCATGCCAAATGTTTTTCAACCTGTGTGTGCCTGTGCTGAGGTCTGATAAGGTTATCCGTGGTGCATATGCTTGTCATCAAAAGGTTACATTCTTGTAATGTCCACACAGGCTTCAGGGTGGTTGCATTTAATACCTGAAAAAACTCATCTGAAAATGAAATTCTGCCCTAGCACATGGCTAGATCAGGCACCCCTTGCCCTATTCTGCTTATGTGCCTGTGGCTGGTTACAGTCTCTCCAAAAGGGCAGTGGGACAGCATCCCTTTCAAACTCAG
The DNA here is from genome assembly GCA_013397375.1 of Toxostoma redivivum. NCBI lineage: Eukaryota > Metazoa > Chordata > Aves > Passeriformes > Mimidae > Toxostoma > Toxostoma redivivum. The sequence goes on from VXBI01007170.1 coordinate 1,135,046, forward strand.
CTTCTGTCTATTTTGTGCAGCACTTATGGAGACAGATGTATGGGTTTGTACATTTTGGGGATTGATGGGGTGATGGAAGCAACTTCCTCTTATCTCATGTGTAGGCTTTAGTCACTGTACCAGAAAAAAGGGCCTTGCCTTTCTCAAAGGTGTTTTGAAATGGGCCTGGACCTGCTACTGTTCCTGCACATTAGGTACATGATGAAAATGCTGCATTTCTGGAAGTGAACCAGGCCAGTTTGGATGGAGCTTTGAGCACCTTGGTTTAGTGGAAGGTTTCCTTGCCCATAGGAACTAGAATGTATTTAAGGACCCTTCCAATACAAACCATCCTATGATTCTATAATATGACTGCTGGCCATATCTGACCAGAGGTCATAAAGAGAAGGCTCTGCCTTTGGGTAGGGACAAGATATCCAGCACATCAGTCTTTTGTCCAAACATGCACTGACATTCATATTTAGGCATCTGCAAGATTTTGCTGACTTTTTGCAAGCTCATCCCAGGCTGGGGACTTCTGTGGATGATTTTCAGTACTGCCATATGAGGTCAGTTTTGGTGCCATTGCAGGTTCTTTGATTCTCTTCCCCAAGTAAGAAATGCTGGAAACCAAACTATGGGTACGCTGGAAACTTAGGGATATTGAGCTCTCTGTCAGTCCTGATTAAATTTAATTTGAACACAGGTTTTCCATTGGCTTAAATTAGTTAAATTACTTATTTTCTCTTTTTAGATAGTAATCCTGGTATAATTCTTACCAGTATGTCAGGCTGAATTAAATTATATCAGGCTAAAGAGTTCTTAATATTTGTATAGATTCTATGTACAAAAGGAGGGGTACTGGCAATTTTGTTCATACTGAGATACTGTACTTCTTTATATCAGACTTACCTAAACAATTAATTCCTGACATCTTTCATAAACTTCTGAGTTGCCACTGCTCAGGTTTTGTGTCTGGCTCTCTGATGTACAGGTATAGTGGGTTGCTAACCAGCACAGCAGTGTTGCATTTTTTAAGGACAAGTGCACATTTCTGTTCCTAGAATAGGGGTCTGAAGTCATACATGCTTTCAAAAGGTCAAGTTTGTTAACCTGACATTAGTTGACATCTGTTCCATTTGTTTCTTTCTTTGGTCTAAAAATGTTCCATTTTTCAGGCAGCTTCATTTCATATGCTATTGTCTCCATGAATCTTCTTTCCATAATTTTGTCTTTACTGTACATAGATGTAGAAGTGCAGGAAGTGTCCCAGATCATCCAGATTCCTCTTTTTTCCATTCACTCTTTTTTTCTGTTCTCATTCCCTAGATACCTATTCATTTGATACCTGGCAGATTTCCATGTTTTGAGATGCCTTCCTCAACTAATTTCTTAATGCCCTACATTTGACTGCCTCTCTCTTGGCAAAATGCCTCTCTGATGTCAAGAAGAAAATAAAATCTCTGAATCTATAGTATCAGTTCTTACCTGGAAAGTTTTGTTTGCCAGTCTGAGGACTCAAACAATTTTTTCCTGGTTTTATATCCTGCAGAAAAAAATTGTTAAGAGACAGCTGGTTGTTTAGGAGCAGATGCTCTTTGTGAGTAGCAATAAGGGCTTTCCTTCCTTGGCTGGGCAAGTTCTTTTTCTTCTGAAGGGTTGAAACAGTACTGATTCAATAAGTCCATTTCTGTAAAAGGATCAAGGTCCTTTGTGAGTTACTATCTCCAAAAGCAGCTGATGAAGAGGAAGCCATCTCTGAGTCATATGCTGGGCAAACACATGACATGGTTCATGATCCCATCTCTGCTCAATTTGCATAACCAGACATGGCTCAAAAGTACCTTTCTTGGCCTATTTTCAGTTTTTTGACTGAGCACAAGTCTATTTGCCCTTCCTGTTTAGACAACTGCAACCTGTTTGGCTAGGAAGAAAATTGCTCTGGTAGCCTTATCAGTGTTTGTGGCAAAAAGCTGTGGAGAACAATGTGTCTGCTCTGCTGCAACCTCCTATAACATCCCTGTATGTACTTCTGCTGTAATTCTGCACAAGTGAAAAAATGAGTTGGAGACAAGGACCCTTCTCTCTGCATCATTGCTGGCATTCAGATACAGAGAGAAGCTTCATGCCTCCCCCTGAGTGAGAGCTGAGCTACCAATTTGTGTCAGTCATGTTCCCCATGTTTATACATGAGAGCAGCAGCAGTTGCTACTCTTTGAGCTCCCACAGACTTGGTAAAAATGCCTTCAGGAGTAGCTCCCTCTACACCTTCTCCCCACTGCTAGATGTTGCTTAGAGCCACAATCCAGCCCTTAGACTGCAAATGGCTTAGAGCAGGGATTATGTTTTTCTTTTATGTTAAACAAGAGCAACCCACACTGAGTGTGCTCATTAAAAAATCATGTTGTTCGACACTGTTCCCTTGGGCTATGGTTAGAGCTTCGCAATTTAACGTGCAAGAGACAGGTTGGATTCTCAGTCCAGCCAGGCTCAGAAAGGGATGAGTGGATGGCAAAACAGCATGTTGGAAGAATAAACCCCATGCCCATGGTGGGACAACAAGCCTTCAATAGGAGACGTTCATAACAATGTGATTGCTTAAATTAATTTAGAAAAGCTCCTAAAAGATGTTAAAGAAAGGCAGTTTCTTTCAACCAGAAAGACAAGTTCTTGGCCATGATGCCTTGAAAATCACATTAAAAACCAAATTAAATACTATCTTATGCCATTACTAGAAGGTGCATTTCCCAGCCTTCCCTATCAAGAAAGCTTACCCATCTGTGAAGACCACATGCATAGGTGGAAAAATAATATAGGAAAGAGGAAAAATTACTAAGAAGTTAACCCTGTTATACATTGTATTAACTTCATAAATGACACTAATAATTTTTCTACGGGTGGAGGGCATGAGGGAACTAGGAGAGATAAAAGATGTTATAGTCTATAACAGTTCAAGGATTCCAAGCATAAAATGGATGCACCACCTGAGCTGAACACAGAATGATGTTCTGAGAAAAACATTGAGACTTCTGGTTTTTGCAATCCTAAATATTAGGAACTTTAAGTGACGAGACCAGGATTCCACACACACGTTTTATGCTCCGGATGTTTTGACCAGTTTCAGTCTCTCTGGGCAAACTTCCATGCAAGGTCATCCTATTGTAGACTCCAGTTTTGGCTGCTGCCACAATGTTCCTGCTCCAATAAAGTTGCACTGGGCTGTGTGCAGGAGAGATATCTCCAAAGAAGATTAAGGCACAAAGGAGGGAGAAGTGAAACCTCTTCCATTCTAATGGATACTGCAAAACCAATTGATTAATACTCCCTCTATTCCTTAGTGCATCATTTGAAGATGAAATTTGTTAAGCAACTATCTCTGTATCATTATCATTATGAGGCAATTCAATAGTTAGAGCCTCAATACACTACCAGCCTGAACCGAGGGAGGTAGAATAAAAACTTCACTGTTAAAATTGCAATTGTGCTGTTCACTGCTGGGATTAAAAAGGATTAAAACTTTTAAGAAGTTGGAAGAGACATAGATATCACAGAAAAGTGGTGAGTCTGTTGGGTTCAGGGTACAAGATTAAAAGAATATATGTAACAGAAGAGTTGAACATCATTTTTCTGCCTGGGTGTGCATAATATCAATGATCTATGAGATATTCAGAGATGGTCCTCAAAAAGATTCTACCTACCTTATTTTCAAAATAAAGACATTTCATTACATTCTTCCCACTCATCCAGATAAGTATGCCAGAGAATTTGGGGAAGGAAGCCAAAGGTGTTGAAAGAACACTTAGAGTAAATTCTATTGGAATTCACTCAGAGTGAATCCTACTAAAATCATCCTTTGAGGACATCAGAACAAAATGGGCTAAGAAACTCCAAGCCCTGCAAACAGCTTGGCATCTAATTTGATTGACTTGTGAGATTTTTTTCCTCCTTGTTGCCTTTTGCATTGATGTAGTTGTACATTAAAGTCCAGATTACGCATTAATGGGCTGATCAACTGTGTTTACAGCAATCTATTGCCTTTCAAGTACTTTATTTTTTCCTTCTCCTCCAAAAAGTGGAAACAAACCCTGCTGCTTCCTTTGGGCTTGGTCTGCAGGAAAGGAATTAGAAACTGTTTTATCGGAAGGCAGGGAAATAAAAAGGTGAGCAAAGGTCTCATTATTATCCTTTTGAACTCAACAACTGCACTGAGGACACAGTGGGCTGTTCTGGGGCCAGTATTGACAGAACCTCCAAGCTGTGGCGTGTCCATCAGGGAACCATTTCCCTGGAGAAATTTTGCTGCTAGGAAAGAATGATGGACTAAGTTAAAGCCCTCTACTTTGTGCTGGAAAGCAGGCACGTTACCAGCACACTGTCCTCATGCCTGACAATTATGACAGCTGGGGCATGCAAAACATATTTTCCTAAAGAAACATCCCATGCTGCTGAAGCACTCTGTGTCACCAACACTAATGGTGACCTGACTTTGGGAACAGTACAGGAGAGCTCCTTCCTGAGTCCAAACAAAGGATCCCACCTCTTCCCTCCTGGGAAACCTCAGACACATTTTGAAACAATTCCTTGCTTGTAACTGGGAAGACAAACGTTTGGATTTAAATTCACCATCAGTTTGGCCTGCCATGGCACCATCTGGAGATCATTTGTAATCACTATATCTAGTGGGTTAGTGTACACCCCTTCCAATAGTTGGAGAAGAACTGATGATAACTACCATGAAAAGAGTGTCTTGATTTATAGCAATACTAAGAAAAGTGTTTAATTGGTTAAAAATCTGTGAAACTGCTTTTCTTAATGTAGATGAGTTCAGCAACAAAATTGGAAATAATTATCAGGAATCTGTTTTAGAGATACACTACTTTATTCATCTGGAAGTAGATAAATTGCCTACTAGTGCATGCCAGGATGGTAGGGCAGTGTCCTTTACATGGAGTTTCCTTTCCCAAGTGTTATTTTATGCCTCAAATGCTAAAAGACATTTTGCTGCTGCTCCATAGGAGAAAGCTAGCCTGTAGAGCAGAGTATGCAGGCAGAAGTGGACCAGTATTTTCCAGCTGGAACTAGGTGGTTGCTATAGTAACACTAAAATGATAGACAGATTTTCTGAATGTGCAGTGGTCTACTGTGATAAGAAAGCTTCCAGAATACCTACCAAATTGCTCCAAACTTGCTGGAGTGCAATACATGAAATGCCACATTTTTGAAATAGCACAAGCAAACAAAACCAGCACAATAGCCAAATAATTTTTTTCCCCATAGTTTTTAAATAAAAACTTCACTTAACACATGGCATTTATATTCCTAGACAAAATCTTCCGGACAATCTCTTTTTAGTGCACTGGCATTCCAAATGACAGACCACACTCTAAGTTTAACACCACCTACAGATAGATTTAATCCACAGCATGCAAAGTCTTGCGTGCACAAGTCACTAATTCCTTTGGAGTTTTATTTTAGGGTGAATGCAGCCTATGTACTGGTGAGAATCCCATTGAGTCAGTGAAGCCTTACAAGAGCACACCACTCTGTTCAGGGCTGTATTTTGCAGCACAGAGACTTAGGGATAAAATGGCTGAGCACATGGTGGAACAAATATTACATTCATAAACCATCCAAAGAGAAGTTTCCCAGGGGCCGCTTCCATAAAGTATAAAACATACTGCCTTTGGTCATCTCCCCCTCACACACACTGTGCATGTGGTTTTCATTCAAAGCAGTTTCCTCCTCTTCTCTTCCTTCTTGCTCTGCTCCTAGGGAGGAGGGTTCAGGACTTTGGATTTCCGGGAAGAAATCTCTCCCTGCGCACAGCCGGGGTTCATGAGCATTGCAGAGACATTTTGGCTGTGTCTCTTCATCATCCATTAGCTCTCAGTGGGAGTGCTACTGCACAGTCTGCAGTCTGCAGCTGACGGAGTGTGTTTAATGTCCCTTTGCCCCCAGCACCCAATCTCTCCAGCAGTTCCTCTCCCTAGAAAGCTGCTGCCAATTATATTGGTGAAATCTTCCACTGAACTTAGCCTGATTTTTGTAAAGGCAATTTCATCCCCATTGAAATGTCCAAGACAGAGGTTTTGACCTGTTTGTGTGTATGAAATATAGTGTGTACTTAGATTACCCTCAGTACACTTAGACTTGAAATCTAGCTAATACTAGTGACTTTACCCTCAAAGAGGTGTGGGACATAGGAAAGTTTTTACAGCAGCTTTGATGTAAAGGTAGTTGATAACTTGGAGACCTTTGCATGAAATATTAAATGAGAAGCCTTGAGTTGGAAACCTAATTTTCCTCATTTCAGGACTTAGATCTTATGCACACAGTCTTTCTGCTATCAAACATTTCTAGATAATAAAGAGGAAAGCTTTCCTACATCTGTATGACAAAATCTCATTGACTGCAAGAGGAATTATATGTGCTGAAGAGTGTCAAAAGCTGTAAATCACATGCATGCCTAGATATGATAACAGATGTATAATTTAGGAATGGATTAATACATGAAAGAATAGCTTGGAATTTGATTAATAGGTGTATGCATTTGCTTTGTTGTTTGTGGGAGGGTGGTGGGCGGGTTTCAGTTGTCTTATTTCTTAAGATTGCTTTGGAACTTATTTTTTTCCTTACTTACTTGGTTTGTACAAATTTGATAATGTCCTGCAACAGGGCTTAATTAAACATAAAGATGAATTGCCTTTAAGATTCACAAGGCACTCTGGATAATTAATTACTCAGCATTTATGGTTTGGCATGTGGTCATCAATCGTTAAAAAAATTTATGTTTGTAAACATATCCTTTGCAGATGGTCTTCTTATGTCAGACTTCAAAATGACTAGTAGAGATATGACAGAGCTATAAATGTCTTCCTTCAAAATTTACTGGTTGTGCTCCAGTTTATTTCTTATGGGAAAAATTAAGCAACAGATGTGGCAAGGCAGGAGCTCTAAGGAAGAATGGTAAAGCATCTTGAATGGTTCTCAAATGTATTTTCTTTTCCTCTTTTTGTTATTAGATGTTGGAATCTTTAACTGCTCTTTGTCATGGCTTCTCTGGTCTGTGACCATTAGTTCTGATTGTAAGGTCACTGTCTGAAAGACTTGAAGAAGTCTGAAATGAGACCTGTGGCAAAACAGGAAGAAGAGCTAACCAACATAGTTAGTATCTACTCAGCTCTGCCCAGCAGGGGAAGGCAGTGTAAGAACCACAAATCCTGGAAGAATAGGTTTACTTTTTTATCAGGAAAGATCAGCAGCTCCATGGCTTACTAAAAGAATTCTTAATACTCTCCATTGTAAGACTTAAGACCATCTGATCATTAGATAGCAGAAATCACAACCATCTGAGCTAGAATTTTTCATTTGGGGTTGAAGTGGATGTATGAGATGTGTCCTACAGCCAACTGATTCTCCCACTACACAGTCCTGATCATTACCACCCAGGGCAGATCAATGCCCTGAAAGGGGAAGATATTCTGTATGAGAAATTAAATGCCTGTTTATAAAGTTAAGGATCATATGATCTTTGAGACAGACTCATCTTCAGATTGATTGAGTTATATTATTTCTTAATTTCCTAAGTTGCAAACACTTCCATTTCCAACTGTGCACTTTTTACCAAGTGACTGACAGCCACTATAAGTATGCATATATGTATGCAAATACTGAGAGTATATGCAGCATCTATTTTTAGAAGTGATACAGGAAAAGGCAACTAAGCACCATTTCTATTTAAATTATAGTGCCAGTTGGTTTCACTTCATTGCTTTTTTAAAGAGTATGTTTGTGCTTTTAAAATCAGATGCCAGCTACTGTGTCACACAGTGAAACTTTGATCTGCCTTAAGTAGGCTTCAGCTGTAGTACAGACCTGTTGAAGGACATATATTTAGAATTAGAAGGACCTTCCTGGTTGCCATGAAACATCTCTACAGGCTATGCTGAAAGGGCTGACTTTTTCTGGGAGGCCAGGACCAGGGCTTTTGAACAAGAGTAGGAAGAAATTTAGTGGCTGCTGAGACTCCACAAGCAAATCAATGTAAATTTTATGCTTGCTTGCTTTGACCTACTGTGTCAGAGAGATTTCTCTACTGCAAATGTCATACCCTCAAACATCTCTGTCCCAGGGTTTGTGGCCCCATCTGCCTGTAGGGCTTGGACATACTCAGAGGTGACAGTGTTAGATCCCTATCTTGCTTCGTCTGAACCCCCAGACTGTCACACCACTTTGAGGGGCAGAAGGAATCCAGAGGGGTTTAAGGCTTAGAGTGAAACAAATTCTAGATATTGAAGAGTTACCTGTAGCATGTAAACAAGACAGGCCACATTCTCTAAGGCTGGGTTCATGGAGTCCTATGCTAAAACAACCTACACTTTGCATAGTAAAAGCAGGGAAATTATCTATATTTGGCTTTGCTTTCCTCAAGTCCTGGTGTGCCATATTATTAGTGGTTCATTTTTGCTGCAGCTTAGGGAAGAAGAAAGCAGCTGGAAGACTGCCCTGCACAGGGGCAGCTCTGACAGCTCCAAAATCTGGTTGGTAGTGCCAGTTCTTCCCTGGTGAACAGTTTAAGCAAACAGCAGGCTCTGAGGAGCCTTGAGAAGCCGCATGCAAGGAAACACTTGAACTCATAAGAACAACAAAATACCCCTGAGTTCCACTGTAGGGCATATTTAGGTATGTGGAATGAGGAAGTGGGTAGCTTGTGCTGCACAGGACTCAAAGGCTTGGATGCTCAGCAGCAGTACTGAGGTACACAGAAAGAATCCAAGGGGAATAAATCAATAGCACTGCTTTATGTGCTATGAAAAATCTACAGAGAGGTTTAACACAGCTATCTCAATGAATGCTGTGAATGAGTTTCAGCATAAATTACCCAGGCAATTCCTCCTTCCACTGATGGACATGATTGAGATGGATATTTTTAATGGCTAAATATAGAATGTGGGGCAGACATATTTTGTACACCTTGACTAAAACTTGCATTTTTACACAAGTCTCTCTGTGTCAGAGAGAATACCACTCAGGATACCATGGTTTTGCCTGTCATTTAAGGTTGGCCCATGTTAGAGAGGCTTTATCCTACTATTTTCACTAACACAAAATTATGCGGGCTCTTTTTGGTGTGTGTTTTACATCTCTTTCTGGAAGCTGCAGTTTATGTGTAGTTATGTTGCTTTGAAAGTACTATTTGTAATAGAGAAAATAATTTTGCAGCTGGAAACAGAAAAAGCTCTGCCACTAGAAGCACCTTTAACTGGTATGATTACATTGAATCTCAGAGAAGTAAGAATGGCTTCTTCACTAGTGCAGCTGGAGCTGCAAGACTTGCTAGCATAAATAAGCCTTTAGATACTCTTTTCCCACTCTAGCTGTTTTCATCCATAACACTCCCAGAGTTCTCAGGTCATTCACTGCAACATGGAGTTGGAATTGAAAACCACATCTGCTTTGTTTCTGAGTACCAAACTAGTGGAATGGGCATAATATGCAACAATGCTTTATTTTTATCCAGTTTGATTACAATGATGAATCCTGATTAATCTGCATGTGTGAATAAGGCCTTTGGGTTCTGTCTGGAAATAAGCTTGTTCTGCAAGCATGGCCTGTGCTTGTCAGCCCTCTTTCAGTACACAGCTCCCTCCACACTCCCCTAGATCACTGCACGCACTCTCTTGCTGCCTTATAACCACTGGAAAATTGTCTGCCCATGTTCTGAAGGACACTGTTTCAGCTACAGCCTTGCCAAGTGCACAGTGCCTCTGCATAAAGAGAACAGACAGGAGAGGATTTACTTTAAATGGAGTGAGCTTAATTACAAAAGGAGAATTTTTCTTGGGTAGAATGATGCTTTTCTCATGGCTTTTTCTACTTTCAGGATTCTTTTTGTTTGATTTATTTTTACATCTTTTTAAAATATGAGTGTTGTGCCTGAGGGCTTGGCTTGGGACAGGGGAGTGCTACATGTATGTGGCCAGCCTAAGCCACATTCTGACACATCCTTCACTTTCTCAGAGCCTAAGTTTGAGGTTTGTGTTCTGGGAGCCTCCCTACTCAGTAGAGAGCTAGTCAATACAATGATAGAACACAGGGAGAGATTTATCTAATCTCATTAAATAAATGCCTATTAACTGGTCAGCTGAATCCCTTCCAGACTTCACTGAGTATACAGAGATAGAGAAGAGGAAAAGGACATGATCAAATCAAACTGAATACAACAGCTAAAGACAATTTTATTGACTGTCATCAGAGACAGCATTAATTAGCTAGTATTACCATACTTTTGTGGATGCCAAAGATTCAAAATTGCTGCAAAAGTCAGGAAACCAACATCTGATATGGGCACATATTTAAGATACCTGAGAAAAGATAAGAAGCTCCAGAGCTGAGAAGCTCAGTTATATAGACATGAACACTGTTTCTAAAGATTTTCAAGCATATAATTGCACTGATTTTTTTCCCAAAAGAGACCTGTTCCTAGCAGTAGAATCATAGAATCATAGTATAATAGAAGAGTTTGGGCTGGAAAGAACCTTTAAAGCTCATCTAATCCTATCTTCTGGCAATGAGCAGGGACATCTTCAACTTGATCAGGTTGCTCAGATCCCCAAGTTGATCTTCAGTGTTTCTGGGGATGGGACATCTATCATATCTCTGTGAAATCTGCTTCAGTGTTTTAGCACCCTCACTGTAAAAAACTTCCTTATATCTAAATAATCTTATCTAAATCATAGCTAAATAAATCAATGATCAACTGATTTGTAAGTCCTCCAGTGCTCAATGAATAGTAAAGTTTTGAGAATTTTTGGGAAGGGGCTGTGCCCGGAATATTTGGAGATCAAGTCCAAATCTGAAGTACTTTGCATGACATTCTGGAAGTCTCAAGATGGATTCTCCAGAGTGAAAGGAAGTGATCTGTCTTGCTTTTCTTAATTTCATTCATTACTACAAGTTTTGTTCCATTATAATGGATACTCAACTCCTGTATGAAAATATATTTCTACATACATACTCAATTTTCTGGTCCAGCTCTTTTGAATACATTAGGAATTATATCCAGAGACATTATTATGTGGAGGGGGATTATATCTCTGAGGACTCTGAAAGTAATCAGAAACAGTAGATGAACTGAGTAGAAAGAACTCGCTCCCAACTGTCTGCACACAACACTCCCTGAAATCATATTCCGTATGGAATATGTATGTGTTCCCTATGGAACATATGTGATGCCACTGAATTTGCTGCAAGTACAGACTAGTTCCATAGAAATACCTACTATCTGATATTTAATCTTGCCATTCAGTAGTTTGTGCTCCAAAAGCAGGGGGAAAAATTCATTCCCTTTTTTGACCTGACCCTTAAGCACTGAAACCTCTACATGGCCCACATCCAGCCATAACCCCTTCAGATATTTCACTATTTGTAAAAGCAAGGCTAACTTCTATTGTGAAAAATACAACATATACACAGACTGTCTCTTTGTTGTTCCTTTGGGTAGAGACAGGAAAAAAACCCACTAGGTGTTCCAGGGAGTAGGGTACGATGTTTGCAAGGGATTAAATTCTTTCTTATAAGGACACTGCTGATTTTCTGCCTAGATATTACTTCCCTGTCTACTGTGTGCTGCTTGTCTATTACAAAGGAATAGCAATGCTCAAATGCCCTGAAATATGACAGAAATGAAGGTCATGGAACAGGTATAGTTAACTCCTATTCTTTGAATAAAGAATCTTTGAAAAAGACCCAGCTAGAGGACTGCTGCATTGTGGCTGCATTCTTTCCCCACCAACAGGGATGGAAAAAACGTGAATTTTCAGAGATGTCAGAATGGGCATCCTTTCTTCAGATTAATGTGTTCATCTTGTTTTGGGGACAAATGCAAATAAAGCACCTGAAATGATTACACTGCAAGAGTAATTCATAGCTCTGCCTCTAAAGTCATGTGACCATGAATGAAATAGGATGCTTCTGACTTCAAAACATATTTTCTCTTATGAAGATCGAACCCTCGTATTTTGACTTAGCATATATAGTACCATAAATTGGTAAACATGTTTTATAGACCAAAAAAAAAAATTATCTTTTGTGTTTATTGGAGAAAGTAACATGGGAGGTCTTGAATGTCTTCTGTCACCACAGCTGCTCTGTTTCAATAAATCCCAAGTGGAAAATGCCTCACAAAAGTACCTGCATCACCTCCACCTCTTACAGCTCTGTGGTACTGCCAGGGATGTGGCAAGTCACAGCTGTTGCCATAGACTTGCCAATTCCTTATGTGATACCCAACAGCTGTTGGAAGCTGTGTGTTAAAACTCATGCTGGGATTTGAATTTCTATGTACTCTTTCTCAGGAAGTGAAAACTGCAAAGCAATCTCTATGTCCCCTAACTCCCAGCCTGTGCTCTTGTATTAAGAGGGATTCCACTTTGGCTGAGAATATGCACTACATCATGCTGTTTTCTTTAACGTCTTAATTTTTTTTTAACAAAACTACATTTTGGCATGCAATCACTGCCTCCATCTGCCTACTACACATGCATGTGCTTTCAGTTACAAAGCACTCTGATTTATATCTTATGTAAAAATGCAAAGCTTCGGGAACACATCTCAGGAGACCGACAGCTTTCTCAGGACTGGCAGCATCTGTATTCCTCTGCCTCTGCCAAACACCATAGAGAGGGCTCAGTTCCAACACCATTAGTGCTGCTGAAGCTGTTTTCTGGCTACTGCTACATTTTTCAAGGGCTGCTGAGGGCTATACCACTGATTCCGCAGCTGGAGAGTTGAGAACCCAGAGACAAGGTGCAGAGAGGAGCAAACAAGGAAGCTGCAGGTAGAATATTACTCCCCAGTCTAAACACATCTCTGCCAGACAGGCTCCAAAAAACTGCAGGAAATTCAGAAAAGGGCAACAAAAAATGTTTAAAGGACTTGAGGGATTCATTTCCAAAGAAGATTAAAGAAATAAAAGTTTAGTTCAGTATCACTAACTGACTAAGAGGGAATAGGATAACTCCATAAAAGCCTCTGCAGGTGCAAAGAAATAGAGAAACCTTGTTTAAAATGATTTAAGGAATAGCTAGTAACAAAAGACTGGCATTGATTAAAGCAAATGTAGACAAAACTCCTGGAAGCTTTTTGTAACATTGTTCTAACCAAGAGATGGATCACTGCATTCTAGAAACCAGTGGAAGTTCTCTTGCTCTGATAATTTGAAAAACAAACTGGACAAAATCACCAGTACTAAGAGGGAATGAACAAGATAAATAATATCGTATGGAAAAATATGTACTTTTTTTTTAAGAGGTAGGAACATACCACTAACAAGGAGGTGCCCCTGTGCAGCAGAGGTGCAAAGGAGACTTCAGTGGCTCTCTCAGTGTATGGCACCAGGAGCTGAGCAGTTTGACTCAGATAATGTGTTTCCTTCCTCACACTTCTCTTCCCGAGGCATCAGCATCTGATGTGTCATCTTTCCTTCTTTTGCCACCCAATAGAGCTCCCTTTGGCTTGTCTTCAAAGTAGGAGGAGCTCACTGCCCTCTGGTTGATCCACATATGCGTGGCCATGAGAAAAAACTTTTCAGACTTGTACTGTTATGTATCAGTAAACTCCTTTACCCAAGCAGATTTCTGGTGCTGGACTTAATGCCAGTCCCAGTGGTTCATATTTCAGACAGGAACTATGTAGGAGGATGAATTGCATCCTGTCTACCACCCACTCAGACCCTTTCTTTTTTTCCTCATGTGGTACTGAAGTAACCCTGACCAGCAGGAGGACTGAACAGGTCAGGTGCAGAAAGATGCAAAAATGAAAAGTTCCCTTTGTTGTGGTGAAGGAGTCCAATAAATAGAACTTGAGTCATCATTTGAGTCAGCTCTGAAAAGGAGCTGGGGGTTCTAGTGGAAAGCAGACCAAACATGAGCCAGGAGTGTGTCCTTGCAAAAAGCCATACCAAGCCTGTATCAGCAAGAGTACAGCCAGCAGATCAAGGAAAGTGATTATCTCATAGGACTTGGCACTTTTTAGGCCACACATAGAACACTGTGCCCCCATTTGACAGAAGCATTGAAAACTGGAGAGGACCCAGAGAGGGGTCATGAAGATGATAAGAGGATTACAGAATATGGCATGAAGAAATCTTGAAGAAATTGGGTTTGCTTGTTCTAGAGAATGAAATGCTCCAGGGGGATATAGTCACAGTCTTTCAATACCTGCAGTGCAGCTACAGAGTCGATGGATGTTGTTACAATGATGCACAGAGTTTCATCAAGACAAATTCTATCTGGATAGAAGAAAATAAATTTCCATTGTGAAACAATTAAAACACTGGCTTAGGCTGTCCTGAAGTGGTAGAATTTCCCCCATGGCAAACATTCAACACAGAGGTCCCTTCCAGATGAGACTTGCCAAGCTCACTTGGGTTATGTGACAAACACAGAAGACTTCTGTCATAGAGATGATTTTTACTCACTTCCATTGAAAAAGACAAGCATATCTCTGCATTTCTTTCTCTGCAGTTTCTTAATCAGCTTTCTTTTTATGATTACCTTAGAAATCATCTTATTTCATTTGCTCCTTTCCACAGGACAGGTTAAGTTTTCTTTCTAAGATGCAAAGGAATAGCTCTCCAGCATGATATCAAGCCACATTTCTTTGAGTTCACTGTGGCCAGTTTATTTGCTCAAACATGCTCCATATGCATTTTCCCCTAAGAGAGATTTTAATATAAAGAGCACATTTCTATACCAAATCAGCTACTCCAAAAAGGTTACTTTAACCCTTTTTTAAAATATAGTCCAAGAAAATGATCCAAAAAGCTTTCAGCTAATAGTTATTTGTAATGTTAGTTTCAGTTTTCACATTTTGCCTTTATTGCATCTTTTTCAAGCATGTCTTCACGTTTCTTCATAAGATAGGAAAACTTTATTTTGAAGCAACAAATTTCTATTAGTGATTTCAGCTACTTGGGTGTGAATCAGAAGGCCTGGCAAAGCTGACCCTCTTCTGTGACCCTCTTTTCAAGCATCAGAGTTTCACTCCCTTCAATGTTGAACCAAGCTGCTTTTCTGGAATATTTCCAAAGCACTGAACTTTGGGTACTGAGCAGAGCAATGAACAGAAGTTCAGTATATGTTAGCAAAATATAAGAGTTATTTATCTAAATGCTCCTGTGGAGCCCTTGCTGGCCAGGAGCACTGCATCCAAGATGTGAGCCTTTGCTTATAAAGGAAGACTGTGCCCTTTGGAAGAATGGAAGTGTGAGTTGAGTGGTGAAAGAGGCAAAGTACCCACTCTAAGCTGAACACTAATGAAGTTACCTAGCCTCAGAGGAAGAGAGTGGATGCTCCATCTTCCTCTGCCAAACCAACATTTCTGTGGGCTTTTAAATTCCATACTTAATGCTGATATACATCTTTGTAAATGTGATATTTTTTCTCCTGAGCCAAGCATATTTATCAATCCCATGAGCTGCATTTTAAATAGTTAGAGATTAGAGTGTTTTAAAACAAACCAATGTGTTTTAGTGAGTTACTGAATAAATGGGATCCTTACTTTTAAAGATGTAGGCACATTAACTATGCAACCTTATTAATCAAAGCAGACTTACATATATATAAATAAGGTGAAATTTGGTCCAACTTTTAAAATTCTGATCTTGTCACAGTCATAAAGGTCAAACTAGATGCTGAGAGCAAACCTTGGCACAAAAAATTTACAGTACCATATTGTGCATGCCCAAATATTTTCAGAGTCCTAAACAGCTGCTTAAGCTGCTGCTCACCTTGTAGAGAAACCATATTCAAACAGAGCAAGTTAACTATTTAATTGGAAAAAGGAGAGGAGAGGAGAGGAGCT
>VXBI01007170.1:1151082-1168181 GCA_013397375.1 Toxostoma redivivum
GAGAGGAGAGGAGAGGAGAGGAGAGGAGAGGAGAGGAGAGGAGAGGAGCTCTAATGAAAAACTAGAGAAATAATCTACTCATTTAGAAAAAAAGAATCAAACGCAATTTCCATAGGCTTGTAAGCACACATGTATCATGAGGATTAGTGAGAAACTTAATTGTCAATGTACTGCCTTTGAGAGCCTTGCCATATCTCATATCTTGATGGTTCTGATTTTCTTCTAGCTGGTGTCCCTGCATGAGTTTCTAATGCAGCTAATTCCTTGACTAAATCAAAAGAAGCAAGCTTAATTTTAATGCCCTAGAGTCTTTGCAAGTGACTTTCACACTGGAACAAACTTGAAACTATTTTAATATGGAAGAAAGGCAATTAACTTTGTCAGTAATTTTTTCACTTGCATGTTGGATATTATTTCAGCTGTGATTTTAAATTAGTTCTCTGCACTTCACTTTGCTTCTTACTTGATTTGCCAATGAAATCTGATCTCAATGTGAGTCACATCACAGTCTTGCATGAAACTAAGCTGAAGACAGGTTTTACTCCTAGCTGAACCTACATAGTTTTGATGGAATGTGATACTCAGCCACTTTACTCACTTGGTCAATAAACTACAATCTCTTTTGAGGTTGCAGATAAATGGAATGATTCTGTGAAAAACTAGTTGGTTTCAACATAGTATTTGCGTTTTACAGCAAATCTGTGCTTTGGGGCTCAACAGTTTGTCATACTTTAACCATGTAGGCTCCATCCAGCAATAAACAGTCCTGCCATTTTACTGTTTGTGTGGTGTGTACTCCTGTGTTCCCAGACAGGGCTGTGCGCTCCTGCAGGATTGGCAAGTCTGTGCTGTGCGCACACCAAAGCTCTGTGAGTGCTAATGAGGAGGAAATACAATTCCTCACACATCCCAGACTTCAGAGTGTGTGTCTTCATCTCTGCTGCTGGCAGCCAGTGAGGAACATGGTTCTGCATCACGCCTTGGAAAATCAGCCTGTCAGGACACAGCTAGGAGGCTCAAGTCATTACACTCAAAGATAATGAGACACTTCAAGCTAGAGCCTCTGGCACAGGAGAAGGGAACTTATGGTAACATCAATTTTAGACATGAAAAAATCATAGAATGTGTTGGCCTGGGAGGGACCTTAAACATCATCTAGTTTCACTCCCCTGCCATGGGCAGAGATACCTTGCACTAGACCAGGTTATGTAGGGCCCCATCCAAACTGGCCTTTAATACTTTCAAGGATTGGGCAAACACAAGTGCTCTGGGCAACTTGTTCCAGTGCTTCACCATCCTCAGAGCCAAGAATTTCTTCCCAGTATCTAACGTAAACCTTTCTATTCAAAGTCATCCCCACTTGTCCTGTCACTACATGTCCTTGCAAATAATCTCTCTCCATCTTTCTTTTAGGCTCCCTTCAGGTACTGGAAGGCTGTAGTTAGGTCACCCCAAAGCCTTCTCCTTTCCAGATGGAACAATCCCAGTTTTCTTAGCCTTTCCTCATGGAAGAGGTTCTCCATCCCTCTAATCATCTTCATTCCCTCTTCTGGACTTGCTCCAACAGATTGATGTCCTTCCTACTGGGATCCCAGAAGTGGATGCAGTGCTCCATGTGGGGTCTCACCACAGCAGAGCAGAGCAGAGCAGAGGGGCAGAATCACCTCCCTCACTCTGCTGGCCATGCTGCTTTGGATGCAGCCAAGGATGTGATTGCTTTTCTGAGCTGTGAGCTTGCACTTCAGCTCATGTCCAGCCTCTCATCCATATCTAAAATGTCATGCTCAGAGAAAATCATGACTGTGTTAAAAGTACATTTTCCCCCAAGTTTTGTGTTTTCCATTTGCCTTCAGTTTTCAGGGTCTTGAAGGCATAGCAGCCTTCCTCTTTTCAAGAATTCTTCCTAGCTGCAGAGGCTAAGTCTTATTTTTGTGAAGCTGGAAATGAGGGGTGCTTGGAGAAAAGTAAAACTCCCTTGATACAGCCACATGTCATGCCTCCTAAGTACAGCCCATGCCCCATGTTCCAGCAGCCCAATGACACCTGCTATTTCCTGGCTGGCACATCCCTCCTGCCAAAGCTCAATCCTGACAGTCAGTGGCTGCCCTGGGGCACTTCAATATCTCTGTGTCCTGCCACCTACAGCAACCCACTCTCCCCTCTCATTTGCAAATTTCAGTTGTCCACGTCCACACCACAGGCACTTGTTGCATCTCCTCCACTGCTCATTCTCACTTGGCTGGCAGACAGAGCCTGATTCTTCACCCTTGTGCCTTCTTGATTTGTGATCTCCTTCCATTCTCTGAAACCTCTAGGCTGTCTCTTATATAAGTGCTGAATTGAATCCTTTCCTCTCCTAGAAAGATTTTGGCCACATGTCCTTTCTCAGATTTTTTTTCTCAGGAAAGAATGGCTGCTTGGGAGAAAGCTGACTGACTGCTGTAGATCCTGTTTTTCATAACACACACAGCCCAGGGCTGGAGGCACACAATGAACCCTTTACCACCCAGTAGCTTTTGGGCTGCACTCATGCCAAGTCTCAGTCCTGACTTACTAATGGTCCACATGCATTATTTCCCTTGGTTGTTTCTTAAGTGTGACTGTCAGTCATGCACATGTGAAGACAATACAGTTCTCAACTCAAAAAAGAGGTTGTACATTGAGGTCTGTACTCCATCCTATTTCTGTAGGCAGCATTTCCCTCATAATGGATGAATAGCTTGTTTATAATTAAACTGAGCCCAGGGACATCCCTTAGCTCAGTTTTCAGTGTGCCCTCTTTCCATTCAACAGCAGCAAGGCAAGGACAGGCAATGGTTGTGTGGGAAAGGTCCTAAAGAGTATCTGTATCATGTTCAAGCATTATAAACAAGGCATGGGTGAGGAAGAGGATATTTTAACTGAACAGAGCCCCTAAGAATCAGAGACACCCCTAGATGGAGATCTTTTTGGTGAGGGACGTTCACTGGACCATGGCCCTGTTTAAATATTGGAGCTCACCTTAAAGAGTTGTGGAAGCATCCCAGCAACTGCAGGAGTTGGAGAGGATGTCCTGAAGCTGGGTTAGAAGTTTTTTCTTTCTGTGCCTGTTTCTAGAAATGCAGTAACTCCACCACTGTTTTTTGAACCACGGAAGTCAAGTCTGTCTTTCCTTTTCCTTCATTTTCTCTGGTTTTCAGGGTGATTTTAAGACAATTGGAAAACTACTGATGCTCCATTTCCCAATGAAACAATAAGCCATAAAACAACTTTACTAGACCATTCTTGCAATTCTCAGCATGTCCCTCAAGACTTGGGCAGTGACTGAGTGCTTCCATACTAAACAGTAGGGACCACTTTGAACCCTGGTCATGTAAGGCATCAGCTGAGAGGGATGTTCTCTAGGGATCAGTGTTAGCCAGTGTTTCTGGAATGTGCTGCACAGCAATGAGAGGAGGTTCAGGCCTCCTGCAAGTTTGAAACGAGCCAAGAGGGAATATGGGAATATGACTTTCGGAGGCTGGGAGAGCACCATTTCAAAGCAAAGGATAAATAACCGCTGCTCCCATCTAGTGGTGAAACTGTACCCAATGGCTTGGATGTCAGACATCAACCTGAGCCTCCCAGGAGACACAGAGTGGGAGGGGCCATGCCACAGGACAGTGCCACTCCTGGGAACTTCTGTAGGGCTTTGCAATCTGTGAGAGACTCCCAGAACCATTTAAAAGTTCATGAGAAACCAACTAATAAACTCATTTTAAACGATAAGATTAGTAGCAACAAATGAAAGGACAATATCAGGATCAAGGATGCTTTGAAGGCAAGGGAAGCACTCTCAGCAGCGTTCTCAAAATTTCTTAAGTAACCTTCAGTGAGATGTAGGCACCCACATTCTCTTGGCATTGGCTTCTAAAGCCAAATGAAGGCTGCTATCAAAATGCTACCCAAAGATAGCAACTAGCAACACATTATGACTGGGTTGTTGTTACAAGATTACCATGTAATTAATATGCTAACGTTCTGCTGAACGCAGATGAACTTATAATTATTGGTCAGAAGAATACCATACTTTTGTTTGTTTCTTTCTTTTTAGTTTACATCTGAAAGCTTGCAGTCAGAACAATTACCATACACTTAATTTATTGGGAGTCACCCTGTGACACTTGTAAATCGTTTCATGAGGTCTGCTCAGTTCTTTCTAATATTCTTATTTCCATTTGATATGCTGGGAAGCTGATCAGATCAGCAGGAAAAGGTGCTGTTCTTCTCACTGGATCTTTTTTTAAAGGCACAGCTGATGCCTACAGGATTTCCCCAGAAGCAAAATTCATTTATGACGCTGAGACTGTACTTGGTCACAAGAATGGAAAAGAAGGTTTTAGATGTTCTCTTGTTATACTGCAATTGTTAATGCTTTGTTTTGACTTCACTGCCCTTCTTTACTATACCTACATATGGCAAAGCAAATAGGAAAATAATTCTAACACCGGTCTCATATACACACTCTCCAACACATTTTGCACTGCCATAATTCCCATTGTACAGAATCCTAATTTCCAAATCCCAGAACAGTGCAACATATGATAGGGTTTAACACAAGGCAAAGGACAGGACACTCCTTGAGAGGACAGAATATTCTGGAGTCCATGCCTAGTGTAGCTGAAGGACAGAAAGGCAGCTCTTCTGATAAGTAGTGGGGTTCCAAGCAACAGACAAAGCTTGGCTTGCATTTCACTGCAGGTCATGATAAAGAAGGAACTACACATTTTCTGTTTAACCTGAGTAGGAAGAAGAGATAGCAACATGGATAGAGCTTGGCTAGATTTTAACTGAATATCTAAACTGTTCTCTCCAAAAAGCTAATCCAGTATTGGCAAGCCATGAATTTAATGGCTTGGAACAAGATCCAAAGTGAACTCACAGAGTGGTTTATGATAGGTTTGCTAATGAAGGATTCTGTGTATATTTATAGGGATGAAATTGATCCAATAGTAAGCAATATATGAGAAAAATTCAGTAAGAATTAATTCAGTTTGACTCAAACTAAGAAAAGTACTGCTAAAATTATTGGGATGATGAAGGTGCTGATAAAATCCATTTCCAATCAAAACATAGCTGTCAGTGTTTGCTTCTTATGTGGAGGTTATACACCTGCAAATGAAGGAAAAGTCTGTGGCAAATGAATGAGAACCCAAAAATACAGTGGGTGGCTGTCACAAGAAGTTATGCTGCCAGAGTAAAGGAAAAATCACCCTTCAAAATGAGAGCAATGAATACACGGGTAGCAAATAAACAAAGATGCTGCCTTAATGAAGAAGAAAGTTAAGGAAAGTAAAGACCACATCAGAACTAATGTCACCTTGTCAGTAAGAGACTGGATATCAATGATAAAGATGATTCCTAAGATAAATGCCACTGCAAAGCCCAAGCAAAATTCAAGTACTCCAGTCAAAATAATGCTTGTAAAATCCATAAGCAGTCACAGCTTTCAAATCTTACACAATTGTCAGCCAGAGATTTTTTATAAAGGACAGAACTGCTAATCATCATGTTAAGTGTGTCCACAAGCACACTGCATACTCAAGCACATATGGATCTAACATTCAGGTTGTGTAAAACTGCCATTTCTGTACTAAAATCCTGAGAACTTCAGCCTGCCAGGATACAACATGACACAAATCTGCATCATGTTCCAGACACCTAAGAAAGGAACAAGTGCATCATCAGAGTAAAATATTTTCAGCCTGTTATTTCAGCTTAGGATAACCCTAAAAATCGGTAGAAAGATGTGCAACTGTTGTTGAGTATTTGACTTAAAAAGATATTAGAGGTTGCAAGTTATCTTGCCAAATTTTTACCTTATTTTTCAGAAGTCTTGGTAACACTCAGATCTGTTAATGATTGCATTTCAATGGGATGCTGGCAGGAATCCACCTTCATCAAATGATGTAAATAATGAAAATGCAGATGGATGCATCCAAGAGATGACTTGTGGCTCTGTTACTGCAGGTAGGGCAATGAGTGGTTTATGTATGGAGCTCTTCCACCTCTACAGTGATAATGTATGCATAGATTGAAAAAATAGAGGCATGCAATTGTATTTGGCTGGGAGGGTTTCTATCAATATGTGTGTGGGAGAAATGTGATTGTGGAATCTCATCATATGTTACCCATGCTGGCTCTATTGCAAACCCATCTGAAAAACACAATCTATAAATATTGTTATTCCTATTTGAATAATGTGGTTTGTCATTAAATACCAGGGCTGTAAAATACATACTCTAAGCAAATTTTATTTTTATATTAATTGAACTTACTGCTATTTTACCACTGTTAGGAATGGAGATAAAGTAAGGGATCTAGAGGGTGTTACAATAAACATATTTTGATTTATTTTAGCACAACATTGGTATTACTGGTGACAGAGAATCATCAGTAAATAAAGTGACCTTGAAACTACAAATTGTGTGACGCATTAGCAAGAGGGAAGACATGACAAAAATGACAGAGCATTTTCACTTCTCCTGCATTCTCCTGCCAAAGATGAAGTGCAGAAAACCATAGCATCTGTGCTAAGGAAACATCTATGAGCATTAATTAATTATAATTCTAGTCCTCTGTGTGCTGGATGCAGTGTCACTCATAAACAGTTTACTCATTCCACTATCATCAGCTCAATAATTTGAGATGCCTCTTGGCAGGTGTATATGACGTGCTCTTTCCAAAGCTCCTTTGTGATGAAATATTCTCAATGGCTTAATGTATATTCCCATATGCCACAGACTGTTCGAAGCCCAGCCACATCCCCCATTCAAAAACCCCCTCAGCAACATTCAAGCTGATAATATAGCAAGAGCCAGTCACAATGACAAGAAAATTTGTGACTTATCTATTGAGGCCAAACAAACCACTCAAAAGCATACCACAGCCTAAGTGGGTTGAAGTCTATCCTTGCCTCATCCTTTGGCACAAAAAAGTATGAGGAGTAAGAGAGTGGGAGCACTTGGAAAAGAGCAGAGCAGCGTGACTTGGAACCTTCTCTCTAGCCAGTCTGGATGTGGGAGAGAGCCCACACTTGGCACGGCCTGGCAGGCTCTGAGACAGCACCACCAGCTTGAAGCAGCCTCCTGAATAACAGCAACTACTCAGAGCAATAGGAGAACATCACACCATGCCTGGGGTCCTATTTTCTCCTGTGTGTCAGAAGCAAATCTGTCTCTATGCTTTGAGGGTCTCCCATGGCTCACGTAAGATCCTTAGCTCTTGAGGAGACTTTTCTGTGACTTTGTCCTGTTGCAGCCAAACATAAGACTTTAAGAAAGTGCTTAGCAGGCACCTAAATCAAACCATGATAGACCATGTACATGTCAATCCACAACTACTGGTGTAGCAACTCCATCCTTGGGACTTCAGTTCATGCTTTTTATTTGCTAAAATAAAAATACTCCCCACACCTAGTGCTAAAAAAATTTAAAAATAAAAGAAAAAAAGATACCATCACAAGTGTTGGCCCACTGAGTATATGTTATGTTTTCAAGCAACCAGGTTTTACAGCTGACTTCCACTATGGCAATGCACAGTACTGGGAGATGGAGTCCCCTTCATTTGCTTCATGCTCATACCTCACTAAAATCCTACCCTTTCCCATCCAGTGCTCCCATTGTACAAAACCATGAGAAAACTGTAAATGAGAAATCTGGCTACAGAGAGTCAGGAAATTCCCTGCCAAAGGTTGCACTATTTATCCACAGTGCACTGTATATGCTTTACAGATGTGGAATATAATTAATGGATAATATTACCTGTCTACACTTTTAAAGCTGTTGTTTCAAGATGATGTCACATACAGACAATACTCCCTGGCTAAATGAAACTCCCATGGCAGTAGGGAGGGAAGAAATTTAGGGCTATTTGCTACACAAGCCCAGAACCCATTGCTTCATTTTGCAATATAAATGATATATAAGTAGGCTAGCTTGTCTTATTTGCAGT
The DNA here is from genome assembly GCA_013397375.1 of Toxostoma redivivum. Classification (NCBI taxonomy): domain Eukaryota; kingdom Metazoa; phylum Chordata; class Aves; order Passeriformes; family Mimidae; genus Toxostoma; species Toxostoma redivivum. The sequence goes on from VXBI01007170.1 coordinate 1,159,054, forward strand.
TTTTTCGTACTCTGATTTTCCTATGAGGCAGTCAGACCAAAAACATGCTGTTGTTAGAGCCATGTGCAATCTGTTCTTTCTGCTTTGAGAATGCTTTGTTTATAAGGCTATTTGTTGCAGAGACAGAGGACAAATAGGGCATTTGTTTCGTATTGCTAAAACTAAATTCAAATATGATAGAGACATAGAAGTGGTGCCACAGTCCTTCCAGTTAGGTGTTTCATTGTGCCTCTGCTTTTGATCCTGCCTCTGTGGAAATAATAGCAAATCCCCATTGATCCCAAGGTTAGAGAGCAGGGCTTGACTTCAAAACATCTGCTGAACAGCTCTCTGGTGAGTGCTGACATTTCTGACTCTCAAACCCTTCATTAGGGTTTGCTGGCTTGTTTCATACTTAATAAACTTGCTGTGCAATCATGATGTTCCTGCTGCTATGGGAGATAGCCCATGGATGATATACACCACCATGAATTCCCATCAGGAGGTGTAGATGTTCCATTATAATGCAGATATATTTACAACTACTTCTGTTTTGTTTGACATTCACTAGGCTTCTCTGTTTGTAATCCAACCAGATTTACATGCTTCTACATTATTGAAATCTCAGTGTGCTCCTGCATCATCCCTGGCACCAAGTACTTGGGCACATTTTCTTGGTCTTCTTCAGAGATACCAGAATTTCTCAGAGCATAGAGTTACCTTTTCCCAAACTCCACCTACGGTAGTTTTACTTTGGGTTTTTGATTTTATTCTTCTGGGACCAGGTGATAATTGGAGCAAGAGATCTTTCTGGAGTTAAGAAAAACTGTAGCTCTTTGCCTTAGCAAATACAAGAAGGATATAGATCTTATAGGACTATAAACTCAAACTCACATTCACCGTATTTCCTTACCATGCTGAAGATTTCTTTATCCTTAGATCAAAGCCTTGCCTTGCCTTGCCTTCCATCTTTCAGCTCTCATATCTGTGTTTTTTTCCTTTTTCTCCAAATTGCTAGTGAATGACTGCAACCTTAGCTAGACTTCCCACCAACTTTACTGGTTCAGACTTTTGTAAGAGATTTAAGTAATTGTCCAGTTGTTTAAGACATAGCAGCCACTTATTAGTACAAGAAGATTTCCATGGAATGGAGAAACATGTAGTTTCCTCTTAATAGGTGAATGTCCCTGCTCCTTTAGTTTTCCTAAAACTAAATGGGCCAAATGTTCCAAGAGCTGTAATCTGATACAGATATCTTTATTCATGGTCCCTGATGAGAAACAGAAAAAACTTTGTATGGAGGCCTCAAATTGATACCATTGTTTGTTGCAAATTTCCCAGATGTTATGATTCAAATGTTTTCATGATGCAGGAGAAAACAGCACTTTCCCTGCAGTCAGAGGAGCTCAAGGCTTTCCAATTATGGTCACACACTCAGACTTATTAGCACAAAATTTAATTTGAGTTAATCAGACTGAGGTGGGTAGAGCGCGAAATTAACTTGACTTTCATTTTGCATCATACAGCAAACCAACTTGGTGAAATCACTGTAGAAATCTGAGCTGGGAATGATGGACGAGCTGAAAAACGCCCAGAGAATAAACAGAGTTGTGTAATCATCAATGCATTAAAAGGGACACAATATTCAATTCACTTGTTTGAAGAAATGCTTTACTTCCCTGGCAAATCAAAGGGTGTGTGCCCTCAGCTGCACCCATATTTTGCCTCTGAAGCCAATTACAGAGTTTGGACCTAAAATAATTGTCTTCAGCATCCCCTCTGTTTTGAGAGCTGTATGTGGTCTGTCAGTAAATCTTGCCAGAATTTTCCAAACTGATATTTTTGCCAGGAAATTACAATTTAATGAAAATAGAAACACATCCGTTTCAATGACATTTCCATTTGCAGTTCAAGATTCTTATTCAAAATCCAGAGGCAAAGAGAAGCATTTACTGGGGGCAAGCCAGAAGCCACAAGCTGTCCAAGTGGAAAGGATATGGGTTTCAAGTGTCTACTCCTTGTGAGGAAGAGTAAGAATATACACCTGAAATCTTTCACAGCTCAGAAAAGTACGGTGATGACTGGCTCTTCTGGAAGCATGTGTTCCCTTGAACCTATTCAAAAAGCTTCTATTTCATTTCAATTAATAACAAAGTCTTGACATTTTCCTTTTATTTTCTTCTCTTTTTTCAAACCAAAATTCTATTTTCCAGCAAAGGGTAACATTAGTTTTCCTTTCCCAACTCTCTGCCACCTTTTCTGTGTGGCTAAAATAAATGTTTGGGAGATAGAAGAGGGCCCATACACTGGAACCATAAGTGCCTCTATCTGAGCCATTTCCTTATAAACAACTGGAACAATAAAACAATGCTTCTCAAACACTGATCACCAACTTTTTCAGTAAGATTTTAGCAACTTGACCCACTTCTTGCTATAAACGGTCTTGGTTTTGGAACAGAGATATTTCTGTCTCAGAGCAAACTGCAAATTTGAGAAGGGTATCAGCCCAGAAAGAAAGCTGCAGAAAATTTTAGAACATAAAAGAGATAGGTTTGGAGGGGAAGATGGAGAAAGAGAGAGTAAGGCTTTCATTTCCTTCAAGAAGAGCCTAGAAAGCAGAAACATTTAATTTCAATTCTGTTCAGAAAGACCTGGGTGAGACAGGGACTGAAGCAGATGGGCAAGAAAATCAGGAAAAGGGACATGATCTTATAGCCATGGTAACAGCTGCCCAAATGCCACCTAGCTTCTGACAACAGGACAATCCTTCCTCTGTTTATACCCAGGGCTTTCTATAGGAGGAGAAGGTTCCCTGTGCTAAATGGCCGTAATATTTTTTTTTCAAGGGAAGACTAAATTTTGTCACCAAATGGGAAATAGCGCTTGCTGTTTACTATCTTTAAACTGTGAAATATGCTGGAAAATAAAGACTTTAAATAAAGTTGTCTTTTCAATGACTATTCCTTGAAGAAAAGTGACACCATTTCAAAACACAACTTTTCTCATATGCCTCCATTTGCTTTCTCATTTTTCATACAATAGCTTCTATTTAACCAATTTCAGCAACATATTTAACATCTTAGCAAAAGGAACTGCAACGTATTCAAGAGCCCTGTAAATAGGATAAAATTCTATGGTATATTTGGTGTATCCAAAAAGGTGGGGAACACAAGAACAACCAGCTTAAGAGTTGTTTTCCCATATTGACGTCAGAAGTCCTGCCTTTGTTATTTAAACAAACCAGATGTTTGCACTGTAAAGTTCTGAACTGAAAATACCAAAGCAAGGTAGGAACAGGTTTTGCCAACTCTTCCTATTAACAGTGGAGGCTAAAAGTTGCTGACTCGCTTTGTGACACTAATTGGCTAAACCTCCCTGTACTTTAATTGTGGTTTTAACTGTCTTTAAAAAAGTATCTGCATATTTAAAGTATTATACATAGCCTGTATGTATGCAAACCACCATTAAACCACAGCACTCTTCGTATTTCTTTACTTGTCTGAAAGCATTTGGAAACTATGCACGATGAGAGCAGCTTTGCTACACTGATCTATCTGCACTCCCTTGCAGCAGAGATGATGCCAGGGGGGGTTTTTAGGCTGCGTACAGCAGAAAGCAAGGCAGCATTTCCCAGACCAGATGCAAAGTTACATGAAACAGTGTTCTAGCAATAACTAGCTCTGGAGCAATGAATAACCAGCAACCAAGTTACTCCTGGGAAAGCGCCCTTGCATTTTAAATCAAGAAGAAAATGATGACCCATTTTCGAAGCATAAAATCATTTCTGTAAGAAAGCTTTCTTCAGCAGTTCCTAACCAGGCAGGCCAGTGTATAGGACTTCTGCAAAGCTGCAATCCCACTTAAGTCTATGAATCCCATCGGCAGGAACATTGCATGTTGTCCTGGAACTGCAAATGCTGTTGGCCAGACAACACTAGGAGGGACAACAGTTGCAGTGGGAGCAGGCACTAAGGATGAAACTTTGAGTGCTTTCCAATTAGGTGGTATCAGGGTACTCTTTTTTGACTTTTTGGTTATGTCTGATAAATCCTCAATTTAAGGAGATGAAGGCTGGTCGTGGTGATCAGGACAGATGGAAGGATCTTCTAGACCCCTTCAGGTACAAATGCCCTAAATCAGACCTCCACAGTGGTAAGCAGGAGGTCAGAGAAGGGGAAGAGATGGCAGAACAGAAGAGGCCTTCTCCTCCATGCAGGTGCACGCTTTGCTGTGTGTCCTGTGCTGCCTGGACTGAAGGGATCACTCCTGGCCTTGCATGCTGCCCTGCCTGGCTCTGCACAGCCTGGGCTGCCCCTGAGCCAGTGCCTGCTGCCCTGGGCAGGCTGGGCAGAACAGCCTCTCTGCCAGAAAAGGTTTCAGTCAACATGTATCTGTCTCCCTATTGATAATGCCATCCAGGCAAATATGTATTTCTTCTTTGGAAGGAAGTATTCCACTGTACATTGAGAAAACTCTGCTTACAAACACATTTCTTTTTTCCCATTCTCCCATCTTGATGATTCAGCAGATAAGGCACATTATTTTTCCTTCCAAAACCTGCTACATAAACCCATGTTTATTTCAGTTAACCTTTTCACCCAAAGAGCCAGCTCACTGCAGCTCATCAGTAATGTCTCCACATATCATAACCACTCAGAGTGCAGGCAGAGATTAATTCAATGCAATTTAGTGTATAAAATTTGGTCTAAACCTCATCTGTCTCTAGATATTTATTTACCTATACAGAATATACAGGGTTTGAATTCCAGCACTGACTGACTTTTAATAAAAATTCCCCAAACACTACAAATTACTTTAGCATCTTCAACTATCACTCGAAATTGACAAGGAGTCAAGGCACATAGTACCCAATGAGTGCTGCCAGTAGTAATAAATAACAGAGGGAAAAATGGACAGAGCGTTCCAGTGCTTCAGCAGAAAATTGGATGAGAACATTGTTCAAGTTCATCACAGAAGTCGGGTTTTAGGAACATTTTACTGCCCATGTCTTTAGGATGCTGCTAGTCTTTTGCTTGTGTAGGATTTGTGATCTTGTTAACGTGATGAACAGAGATTTATGACATTTGTGATTTTAACTGCGTGACTCTGCCTATAATGCTTGTGCAGTGCCATGAAAGTACTGGTTGGGGGATGACTGCTGAGGTGAGTGGGACACAGGCAACAGCAGGGAGCTCCCAGCCCTGCTCACTTAGAAATCCTGACCCTGTCACTCACTTGTTTTACAAATGCAGCTGAAGTCCACCCTTTTTCACAGCTTGGGGATGACTTCTGCCATAATATGACAACTAGCAAAAGAAAAACCCAAGCTGAAGGTAGCCCTGGTACTTTTGTCTTTTAATTTCAGCTCTTTACTGTTTCTTACAGAACTGAATTCTTGATGAGAAGTCAGAGAGGTGACTTGCATGTACAAGGGAGTAAATGGACAGGTGACCCTGATGTTATTAAAAGTTCATGCTATAGACTTGGAAGTCCATGTTTTCTTCCTAAGGCAAATATGAGGGAGAGGAAAACAAAGAATAGGCTGTAACTGTGCTTATTGGCTTCCACATCTGAGGCAGTATAGAAGGATAAAAATTATTAATACAGGTCAGGTCAGCAGTAAGTTAGCACTTTCCTTCATGACCAGGGAAAATTGGAAAGAAATTGGGTCCATTATATCTTTGAGTCCCCAGAGACAAGTGTAGCTCTCACTTGGTGGCCGGACTCTGGATTTGTAATCCACAGAATTTCTGTTTCCTACTGCACCTTGCCCAGACACAATGAACATTAGCCAGTAACTGTGCTGACTCTTCAGGCACATGTGCAACAGGATAAACACACAGAACATGTTCTGTGCCATGCTGGCAAATACTCTTTCTTCCCTCCTTTTTTCCTCTGCCAGTTCCATGCAAGCAAAAAGAATCCTCGGGGAAACTTTGTGCACGCACACAGCAAGGATGTAACTTTGTGCAGCCATCAGTAAGGATGGCTTGTGAGTGCAGCCAAATGTACACACACTTCTGAAACTAAACCACCTCGCCACTGAGTCAGGGAGAATTTTGTCACGATGTTGCTGAAGGGCAGAGAAACAGCTTGCTTGGGAGAGGAGGCGATTCTGCCAATCATCTGCCACGAGATGATATGAGAAAAAGAAACCAGGCCACTCTCTCTCCTAAGGGAGAGCTGTTAATTGAGGTCTGTAGGTTCCAATCCTAAATCCACAAAGGCAACTGAACAACTGCAATGCTGAAATGCATCTGATGTGTGCAGAAGCCAATAACAGTATCTTCAGCCTATTAAAAATCTGCTTGATGACTAGAAACAAAAATCATGGCATGTGCTAACTGCAGGTCCCTCCGGGTGCAACAGGATATGAATGCCAGGCCAAAAGAGCCTTACCCAGAGGCAGTTCCTTCCTTCCCACCCTAAGGAGGGAAAGCACACTTCCCCAAGCTCTTCGAGGGTTTGCAGAAAGACAGTGGGATCCCACCTAAAAAGTCCACTTGTTAATAAGTAATAACAGAAAAATACCTCAAAAACCATAAGAAGAGGGAGATGCACTATCTATGGACACCCAGAGCTGACTCATTTATGTAATAGCAGTTATTTGTTCAAAATCAAAATAGCTTTGAAATGAAAATTGCAATTACTCGGGTGAAACTCAGTTTTGGTAGAGTCAATAGAAAAATTCCGTTTCCCATCAGAGCAGTCATATTAGCCAGTAATATATTCTGAAAAGGTTAAATAAGCTTGTGCCTGGGCTTTAAGGATCTTTGTGTACTGTACCTGCCAGTTTAAATGATGACTACAAAGATCTGTTATAAAACTTTTTCCAGGAGAGGCAAAAGCTTTCTCTGTGCCACTGTTTTTAATATACTGTGGCTCTTGCTCATAGTAAATTAGGTTATTTATCCCCTTTATTTATATGCACTGCTCTAACACAGTAACAAACCAAAGTGATAGATGCATCTGTACCAGTCGTCAAACTCAATAACAAAGCAACAGCAACTGTGTGTAACTTTACCCTATTGCTATCAATTTATATAAAAGAAAAATTCTTCAAGCTACAAACATGTGAAAGTAAATTCTTTACCATTCTGGACTTGCCAGCTATTACTTTGTCCTCTGATCTAAAATCCTTCCCCAGGCAGCTCCCACATCACGGAGACCTGATGTTGATCTCACAGACCTTATCCCAATTCACCCTTCTGGCTTCCAGAGAAGCTGTTCTTTATTAATCTGCTGAAATTGGAGGCAGAATCAGGTCAATGATCGGAAATACACAGGATGCGGAGTTCTTCCATTTTGGAGTTCAGAGTCTAAGCCAAACGCAGAATGTCAAAGGCTGAAGCAAACCTTATTGGATTGCAGAATAACTCCTGCCTTCTGCAGATAAATTTTACATTTAGATGCATAGGGGAGACTCCCACTGCAGTCAATAAAAATTATGCTCATTCAGCGTTATTTGTCACCAATCCAACTGCCCATTCTATAAGTGCTTTGCTGAAAAAAAGGGGAATGTTCAGGTAATGAGCATTCCTGATACTGTATATAAACTATCTCAAATTCCCACATAGAATCTCTTCGCTTTACCAGCTTCCCTGAAACACTCACTTAATTTATACTATTCATTTACATTCTATTCCAAATTGAAGTTGTATTTCACTAACATATTAAAATGAGCATACTAAAGAATAGTGCATTTTAAAATAGTAACAGATGGATACGTCTGTAGAGTTCTACAGATTTAGATTCCTACTTTAATTGTATAATTTTAAAAAATTGAGTAAGCAGTATTCACCTTTCAGTTTGTTTCTTAAAAGACGTGCTTATAGTTTATTTTATGAGCCAGCATGCAATATAATATCATTTTTTAGACAGATGCAGCAAGTTTGGGAAAAAATTTTGGGAAAATATCCATCCCTTAAATGATAACTATCTTAATAAACTTAGATTTTTGAATTAATGCTATACAGGACTATTCCTCAAGCCGCACTGTTCCCCCCAAAAAACGGTGTGTGGATATATCTACATCACAGTGCCCTTGAATAGAATTTTTGTTGTCTTTATGTATGTAAGACAACCTCTCCTACCACACTGATAAACAAGGGGGAAAATATTTTTCTTTTTATTAATTGCAAAGCAATTAATGAAATTCCTCAAAATGGAATAAGTAAGTGCATGACCTTATCTAGAATTTAGAAACATTATTTGCTTTTGGCATTGCGCTATCATTTCAAACAATCATAGTTTTTAACCTGTTAACCTGTTATTGATTGTGCTTTGTCTTTCACATCCTTGTGATGCTACCTCTTAATTTAGGAAATGGCACCTTTTTTTTCTTTAGTTCTAATGGCTTTTATTTCGACACTTGTTTCGCAGCTTAGAAGGCGTGCCTTTTGCAGGCACGCTGCTCCGATCGGCTTACACCATACAAATATGGGCACAAAGAAGCTTCAGTCTCAGATGCATTTACACAGATGCTTATCTTGGAGCATAGACTCAGCACAAAAAGAAGGTTATCTGTCATTATCCTAATTATTTCTAAGTGACGACTTACTTAGACTATTTGCAAAGTAAACTACTATTAAATTTGAAGCAAAAGTGAAACATGCTTTTAGGTATTTCTAGGCTTTCAGCAAGCTGAGAAAGCACAGCAACGACTGCAAGGAAAACATTTCCCCTTTCCTGTGCCGCTGGACAGACAAGTGGAAGTCCCACCGGAGCCATCAGTGCCGTGTGGGTCCGGCGGCGGGAGGCCGCATTTACGGCACTCCGGTAGCATCTCTTTGATCTCTCCTTTCCTTTGTGATCGCTGATCCAACAGCCCTGTATCGCATTGGTTTTCTACCCGCTTTATTAGCGAGTTAATGTGTTTCTTCTCAGGAGACCTTTAAGCTTAAAATATTTCTTTAATTAACGGAGCCTAATCTTAAAGAGCCAAAGCCGGCTGCGGCGCTTCCACACCGCGTGAGTGCGGGAGTCTCACCGCCGGCTCACGGGGGAGGGCTGAGGAAAGGACCATGCCTTCAACTTGCGGACCGGTCACGGACAGACCGGGTGCCGGTACCGGAACGCTCCGGCGCTCTGCGTGCTCGGCAGGCGGGGGGCACGGAGACAAGGCGAGAGGCTGCCGGCCCCCGCCCGCG
>VXBI01007170.1:1168723-1271588 GCA_013397375.1 Toxostoma redivivum
ACTTCTCCAGCACAGACCCCTGAAGGTGCTGCGCGGCCCCGGCACGCCACGACACGCCACGGGAAGGCGCAGCACCAGCGCCCCATCCCCGAACATCTCCCGTCCCCGGGGGAAGATGCCCCACTGCCGCCGGCCCACGGCACTCCCCCCACGCGGAGAAGATGCAGGGCTGTCCCCAGCCCCCTGCCCGTGCGGAGGAAAGCGCTGCACTCCCCCCGCCGCCGGGGTGACCCCCTCCCNTTAGTTCTATATTTGCTTTTGCAGATTGCTCTTATCAATAGTTAGGCAGCTGTGGTAGCATATAAAAATCGATATTCTCAAAGGAAAAGAGAAAGTCTCGGCGAATTCACCTCTGCTAAGCGGCGTGGATCGCTTCTGTAGTCTTTTTATAATTTTTCGGGAATGTTATAGTCTCTAATGCTCAACTACCATTTCTAGTTTATTTTGTCATGGCAATCTGTTTCTTTTGGTACTAGAAAAAATTCGGTTGGGTTACTCATTCAAGTAATTTAGTTGATAACTTGGAGGAACATTTAGTCATCTCATTTTAGATGTGGAGGGAAATGCTAAGAGAAAGGCAGGAGGCAGCGGCAAACCCCAAGGTTTAGGTTTTTGCACATTTTTAAATGTGCTTTTCCTTTTTCAGTCTTGCAAACTTTCTGAACTTTAACCCTTTTGCAATGAAACTTTCCAGGCGTGGTGTCTGCATCCAGGTAATTTTAATACAAATATATGTATGTATATATATTCTTTTTTGTTTTGTTTGGAAAACTTAGGTGAAAATAATTCAGGTTTGGATAGTGTGGGGCTGTTGGATATGGGGAAAGAATAACCACATTTTTTCCATTTAAAGATGGAGCTCTTGCGGTTTTTTGTTGGTTTTTTTAAGGGGGTTTTATTATTTATGTAAATCTGAAGTATGGTTTAGAGGTATTATTCTTTCATGGGCAGTTTCTGATTTAAATACTGTTTGAATGGAAATCCTGCCATGGATACCTACTAATTTTGTGTGTATCTTGCTAAGATCAACTGCTGCACTACTGGGAAAATATGTGCTATATTTGCTGAATGAGAGGCTGTGATAAAGGGTCTGGAGGTGAGGTCCTATCTGTGTACTCAGAGCCAAGGACACTTAACACTGATTTCTGCAGCTGACAACTTAGTGGACACCTCTGCTGTAGGAGGCAGCCTCCTCTTGCTACTTACTGTGGAAGTGCTGGATTTTAGATCTTGTAAGTGAAGACTTCAAACTATTTGTAGGCAGAAGTCTTCTCTGATTGAGTTTAGAATGTCTGAAACTCCTAGTGTAGTACTCAGAGAACTCTCTTCTACGCTTCATTTGGGCAGAGGTCAGGATTTCCCAGCATTGTCCGCACTGCACATTCAGAGTTGGAGGATGTATACAAAATGTTAGAGGTTTGTTGCAAGGTTACAGAGTTCTACATCTATGGTTTGTTATGCCTTTTTTACCAAGGTCATGAAAACAAAGGCCAAACAAGGGAAAGTGTTAAAAAAACTTTTTAAAGGGAGCTTAAAGAGGTGCTAAGGTTGCATATGTAAACATCATAGTTGAAAGACGTCATGGATGAAGTTGTATGTTCACCTGATCTCTTGTTCTTTGGAATCTGCAAAATTATTGTCATATGCCCTCTTAGGTTAAATGTAGACTTGTGCATAAGTAAAATCTGGCGATTTTGTTTCCTGACTTAAAATCAAGAAAGCAAAATTTTTAAAAATAACTCTAATACTACAGAATTTGTTTGGGTTTTTTTAAATTGCAGATTAGTTAAATAAGGTAGAACAGCATCCTGGTGGTAACTTCCTAACAATTATGTTGTGAATTGATGCTGTGTGTGCTGCTTATTGCATAAACTATTGGGGCATGCTGACTTCTACCTGATTTATTGGAATGCAGCTGGCCCATCAGAAATAGCATGCAAATCACTCTGCAGTAATTTTCAAACTGTGATTTGGAAACTTCTCTGTACTTGCTAGGGAATTGGCTAGCAGTCTGCAGAGAAGTACTTGGGCATATGGTATAGGCTCATTTTCCATGTATTTAGCTACTAATGGCATTAAAATAAGCCAAAATGCATTAAATACCTCTCTAATATTAATTATCTTGTTAAGAATTTGCTGAAAATACTATTAAAATCACAGATGTGTACAAAGGCTGTGTGATCAGTGTTAAGGCAAATCCAGGGAATAGGGTCAGTGGGAAATCTGTTGATCTGCAAAGCTTTGCTGTTGTTGCTACAAAAAAAAATTGGTCCTGTGACATTGTAACTTTGGAACAAAGACATAGGGACGCTCTTCAAGGAATGGAAAATCTGACTTTACTGCTACTTTGGTAGCAAAGGGATAGTTTTTGTTGAGTAAGGCTGTTGGCTTCCTCAGCCTAAAGGTTTACAACCCTTAAATAGCTCTTCGTGACACTAAGCAGTATCCCTTTCATGTGTTTGAAGCGTGTTAGAAAGGCTGGCTGGCAACACTGGTACTGATGAATGAAAAAGAGAGAAATTTACAACATCAGATACTTTCTTTAAATTATTTCCCTTGTTGTTAGTTATTACCAAGCATTAGACTGCCACACTTGAATATAATTAATGTGGTAAATGGCTTATTAGGCGCCATCTGAACTTTTGCCTTGTTTAATTATAGAAGCTTAGTGCAGCGGTCTGTGTACAATATTCACCCCAAATAATTGCTTTCAGACTTTTATCTGACTATAGTTATTTTTGGAGCAGCTGCATACATGGCTTTTCCCTGAACTTTGCACTTCTTAGGCTCTCTGCAGTCCTGACACTACATTTTCAATTTGCATAACTAAAAGCAGTTGTGTTTTGATTTTGCTAGTAGTAATTCAGAGCAATTGCTCTGCATGCCATTCATATGTTAATGTGTTTTGAGCTTCCTTAAAATTCCCTAATTCATATTTAGGTATCAATCAATCCATGAGAAAAATAGGAAAGTTGCATTAATTTTTTTTTAAGTTTTTAAATGGTTACTGAAGTTCAGAGTATTTCTTCCAGGGACATTGTATGTATTGAAAATTATGTTTAAAGTGTGAAAGGAGTGGCATGGGATGAAATCAGCACCCCAAAGGATTTACAATAAAGGGTTCAGATTCAGCAAACCCTTCATGTGCTTAATTACATATAATAATTTCACAATACATGCCATCTTCCTCTAGTAGAACTCGTGGTGACATATTTAGAATGAAAGATCGCATCAAAAGCTGAGTACAGCTACCACATTACACCTGTAAAAAAAAAAAAAAACCCTGATACTTGTTACTGGGTTTGTGAACATTTTGTATTTTACATCCAGTTTTTTCTAAGGTGCAACCATAGAAAACTGATTTTCTTAATCTGTAACACTTCTAAAAATAATAATCTTGTAAAGAAATTCAGATTCTTTAAAATCTCTGAAAATTTTGTGTAGACTGAAAATTTTACGTAGACTAGAATCAATAGTTAGCCTTAAGGGCAAAGCATGCCAAAATAATTCTGTTTGCTGTATGCATTTTTCAGAGATTGTCTCTTTCCAGAAGGATAAACACTTGAAGAGTTAAATATCAGGGAGCTGTTCTCAGTGTTCCTGATGAGGGTCCTTGACCTAGGGAGCATGCATGGGACAGATGCTCCGGCAGACCTTCCTGGTCCACAGACCTTCAAAGCCATCTTTGACACCAGTCACTTCGGAGAGGCCAGTTCTTGCAGGCTGCTGAAGATGGCCAGAGGCTTGGAGGAGCTGGGGAGGTGAAACAGAGCTCAGCTGTGAGGTGTGGTGGCCTGGATTACTGTTAGATTTCATTGGAGATGCAGCTGTGCTGCTGGTTGTGTGTGTGTTAGCACATTGTGCTTTCTGGAAGGTGTGCTTAAGAAATCTAAATGTAAATTAAAAGTAAATGTTATTCATTGCATAGCTCTGTGGTTGTCATCAGAGCTGCAGGTTTTGTACAGCTTACTGTATTAAATTGTACAAATGCTATCCCAGAGTAGGGTATTACATAGCTGGTGTTGTGAAATGTCTGTGAGTGCTCTGAGGTATGAACACAAAATCTTTGTAAAAACCAAATGGCTGTTAACTTTGGAAAGGAAAATTTCTTCTTCACGTGCGATACATGTTTGGCTGGATGATATGTGGCCAACCAGAGGGCTTAGCTGGATGATACATGGCGTAGCAAGACAGGAAGATTTGTTCTGTCACTTTCTGAATCTATTATGTCATTGATGGAGCCGGAGGTCTAGAGGGTGTTAAATTTTATGAGGTCTTTTTATAGGATCCTCAGTCTAAAGTAACTGTGCTATGTTCTGTATTTAATTTTGGAATTGTCTTTCTGTCCATCACTGGAGGGACTACTTTTGGTCTAGTCACTGTCATGTCAGTTTCTCACCAAAGTCTCTGATCCTGTCTCTGTGAAATACCAAGTCACATCTGCCTATGATGTTCTGAGTAAATACCTTCTGTGTATAAAAAATGTAATGATGTACTCTACAATTGTATTCCAAAATGCCCTCAAACTTTGCATAACTGAATAGTGGAGAATTTGCTATTCTCTTATGAGGCTGATGCCTAGATGAGAAAATGCTAGTTAAGAGTGCTGTTTCAACACAATCTGAAAAATGCAGATATTTTATAATTCAGTATACAAAGCAGGAGGTGTTGAGCTCTGGACTGACAATGGAATATTGGGCCATTCACCCTAAGGCTCCGTCAGGGAAGGGAGGTCAGTAACAAATGAAAGCTGTTACCATCTGATGGCTGTTCAGTCACCTGTGAAATGTGGTTTCTAATAGACAGGTTTCCACATCATAGGAGCAGCAACCACAATTAGATGAGCAGAACCAGCCCCCTTGTCAGAAGCCTCGTACATCATGCCTCATCTTAGCCTCAAACCAATCCCGCCAGTTAAGTGTTTCCAAACACAGCCCAGAGACCCATGATTGCTCTGCTGGTGGAGAAAGAGCCTGTTTGTTGTCGAAGCTGTTGGCCTTTCTCTCCTAGAAAGGCTTAATCTGTGTGAGCAGAAAAACGTAGAGCCTACAGCAGCATCCATGTGGTCCTGGCTCCATGTGAATAAGTTGTTTGCAAAATTTTCAAAGGCTGCACTGGGTTTAGGATTTCATCCTGCCTAAGCATTATTGGGGGCTGCCTGTATCTCCCAGTGAAGCTAACTAATCATGTCCAGACGTGGTAGTAGTTAATTGACAAATTGGCTGAGAAGTCAGTGATTAATTTTAACAAATGAGTGTTCTTTGAATGCAAACTCATGCATGACAATTATAACAGTATGCTTGCGATAAAATTAGAGATTTTTATTCTTTAAACTTCAAATCTGCTTGTGCATGATTATTTTTTCCAGTGTCTTAAAACATCTGCCTTTTGTGGGGAGTATCATCGGGAGAAACACACGTAGAAAAGAAGTGCTCTTTCTTTCCCAAAATACCCTAAATGCTAATGAAGCATTCGAAGTGATTGCAAAATTCCTTTTTAGTGGTGAGGAGTATTTAATATATTGTATCATACATTCTGTAAGGCCTCTGATGTCTTCAGTGAACCACAGGTCTAATATCCAGTCCCATAAAAGTAGTGAAAGCTTTTGTACTGCCTTTAAGTGGACTCAGAGTCTATACCCCAATGAATCTTAGTTTGTGTTCTAGCTGAAGGCTCATTTTAACAGGAGACGCTGAACTTGGGTGGTAGGAAACAAAGCTGCTAGCAAACATACTTGATTGGGTCATATTTTGATGTATTGAGGAAGCTGCTTTTAAAATCAAGCCTGCTTGGGCTAAATATATTGTGAGATGTTAGGGAGAAACCATTAAGAATAAGAAGAGTGTAGGATTTTTTTGAATAAAGCAGTGTACACTATGTGACCTTCTTGTTTTCCCCCCTAAAGATTGTGGTGCTAGCACAGAAATTGCATTATAGCTGCATAGACAAGAAGCCTTCTTTCTTGAGAACACAAATGCAGTCTGTAGTAAAATCAAGCAGTGGTTTGTCCTTAGACACTTAACTTGGATACGGTCTTGCAGATGGATGGAAGTTTGTGATCACACCACCTTGACTCCGCAGGCAGATCTTTATTAGCACAGCTGAAGGGCAGAGAGTATCAAGAGTGGCTTTGCATCCATGAGTTTGCGCGACTGTAGCAGTGTGGTGTTGACATTTTCTTTATAATATGCCACCTAATTTTTGGAATCCTATCATTCACCCATAAACCATAGGTTCTGATAAAGCAGAGTTAAAAGGTCTATTTGGTGGAAGGAGAAGTTTTACTAAGTATAAAAATGATTGCTTTGACAAAATAGAGAAGAATGTGGCATTAGAAAGAGAACTCATTTTTCTTTCTCTTTATTTTTTTTTAAACATGCGTAACTCTCAAGCACCGTTGGATTTAAAAGATGTTTAGAGAACGACCTTTAGAAAAATGGAAGTCTCTTTAAACATTGTTTCTTTCATTGTCTTGACAAACCTTGAAAAGTAGTTTCTGTGCCTGCACATTTCAGAAACAGTTCTTAGGGGTTTTATTATGTGCTGAAACATATGTTTATAAAAAAGACTATAACCTGGTGGAAAAAGTGTCTTATAATAATAAACCTGTCGATGGGCCGTATGCTGCCATCAGTATGTTAGAAAAAAAATAAATTCTTCTACAAGTGCTAAGTAAGTTTACAGCCTGAGTGTTAAGTTAGGGTCAGACTGTGACTCGCCCTTTGTGGATTGAGGGGGAGGAAAGTGCCTGCGGATCCTCCTCATGCTCTTTTCATTAGCTCCCAGGGCAGCAGGCAGGCTGGAGCTGGGAAGAACCTTTCCCGAAGGACAGGGGAGGCTGGAGCACTGGGAGAGATTGCCAGAAGTTCTCTTCCTGTAGCTTTTCCTTGCTGCTCCGCAGGTTTGTGCCAGCCCAGCACAGGGCTGTGTATTTTGTAAAACTTGACTGAGCATTGTGTGGTCTCTCCTGAGAAGAGTACACCTCTGAGTTATATTGTCTGCATTTTAAAGGTGACAGAACAGATATTTGAAGTTGGTACAAATAAAAGACCTCTGATAAATCTCCAGTTTGGATAAGAAATGTGGAACAAAACTTCTGTTCTCACTGTCTATTGGGTAGATAATTTTTATTTTATGGGTTTTTTGGTGATAATAGTAACAGTTGTGTTTCTTGATGTAGGGGTCGTGGTTATTGCAGTCTTTTGTTTTTGAAGAGCAAAAGTAAGATGCAGAAGGTCAAAGGATATGTCATTCTTAAAAGGTGCTTTCTGTGTGGGATCAATGTTTGGTAAATGTAGACACTTTCGAGCCTATTTTACTTTGGATTCACTTGCATAGCTCCTGTGAATGGGAGTCATGCATGCGTGCATCTCAAAAAGAATAGGTCTCTCTGTAACACTGTTTGCATGTAGTTTCCATACTTCACCGGGAAGTGTTTTAATAGCCCAATGTTTCCCACCGCTAGTCAGCTGTGCACTGCTTGTTTTCCTGGCAAGGTAGCAGGTGATAGTCATTGTCAAAGGAAATACCAAAGACTAAGGAGAATTGTTTAAAGTAGTTGACCATGCTGAAAGCTGTGTCAAGTGATACATGTGGTTGCCATAGTATCTGTTATCAAAATCAAGATTGTGAAGAGAACAGTCCCCAGCAGGAGTGAATTCCTTAACCATAGTCTCTCCAGGGTTCATCAGACAAATTAAGTTTGCTCAGGGGAGCAAATTTGCTTCTTGATTTCTGAAATCTTCCCCCTGGTTGTTCCTGTCCAGGAGCCTAATGTCCTATGTTGTGTACAAGTCTCCTAATCTAGAAGAGGGCCTTGGAGACCAAGAGAGTGGAGCAGAGAGGGGGAATCTGCTACAGTGAAAGCACCCAGATCCCAGCACAGATTCTGCAATCAGCATGGAAATGGAAAATAGATTGGATTAATAATCCATGGAGGAAAGGGTTGGGAACTGTGTGGATGTTCACTGAGGAAATTTTCTGGGCTCATCAGAGAGTATGGCTAAGTATGGATTGAAGGAGTAGGAGGAGGACAACACTAAGTTAGGTGAGGAAACCACCTGTGTCTGGAGTTTGCTCACCTTTCCAAGAGAGGCACTTTGGTTCAGGAAAGGATGGGAAGCACCCCGGGACTATTTCTCTCTGGCTTGACAGAATGTCTCCCCATGGAATCTGTAAAGTCCAGCCAAGTTCTTACACCCAGTTGGACCTGGGGAAAGGGTCCTGGGCTTCTGGGCTGTCTGCTGGGCACAGCTGATGAAGTGATGGAGGAGCCTGCAGTGGGCCAGGCTGGCTTGCCTGCGGCATGCACAAGCCAACATGTGGTGTTAACAACTGCAGCACTCAGAATTTGCACAAACCCGCATTTGGTAATAAAATAGCCTGCAACTAGTCAAAGGCGCCAGTAGTAGTCAAGCAAATTTGGAATGTCTAAGCCAACCATTTTTAAGTTACGGTGAGCCAAAAAAAATTAGGGAATGGTCCAAGAAATGGAGAACACCTCACTTTTCAGGAACTCTCATATCTTCAAGATGCCTTGGCCGATCTACCTCAAACTTTCCAGAGGAGCTTTCCTTGGCATGAGACCATGACTCTGAAATTTCATGTGACTGGGTTTTATTTTGTTGAAGTTATGAAGGTTAAACCCAGAGTTTGTAAAAGCAAGCTAATCTCTCCATTAGAAATATTTGTGCATAGTTAATATTCATTCCATTGTCATTGTTCACTGCTTGTTCAGACTGATTGTATTTTTGCTATTTATTTCAGATTTTTTTTAAGGATAAATTCAAAGCAGTGTAGGTTGGAGCCAAAGTGTGCATAGCTGACTATAGGCACATGTGGTAAGGCAGAAGCATTAGCCCTGTAACTGCTGGAGAAGGATTTGCACTTGGAGTCCTACTCCCACCTTACTGCCACTGAGAGCTTTTTGGAGTGTCTGGTTTGAGAGATCACAATTTAGTATAGCTTTTCCCTCTCTGCTCAGTAGAAGAGAGAATCTCTGTTGGCCTAGTTATACTCTCACCTCCAGGCAAAACATGTTTTTGATTGATGGTCAGCTTGGCATTTAGGGTTTCCCTAGTGGCAGCTCCTGCTGTGGAAAGCTGTGAGAGTGGCAGTGGCCTAAGATGGGGATCAGTATTCTCCATGTGTGCTTTTGAGCTGCTCTTCATTGTGTCTAAAAATCTATAGGCTGAAATGTCTAGCTTTCAAAATTGCAAGATTTCAGATAGGCATTAGAAAACAGAGAAAATGTGTGTGCGTCTGGAAGTGCCTTTTAGTTTTCAAGTTACAGGCACCTTAGCAGTGACTTCTGTACAGAGGTGGGACTTGGTTGTGCACCAGCCCTTTCCTCTGCTCTGACTGCTGTTTTCTGAATGATGTGAAGACCACAGCATGCTATTGCAGATACTTGGTATTTTTGGACAGAGACAAATGAGCAAAGGTCTCTAAATATGCTGTACTTCAAGACATTGAGTTAGTTTGACTGAGCCACTGTATTGACAAAGCAAGCAGGGCTGGAACAGATGTCAGGCTGGAATGAGCCCTCACCCTGAGGCATGGTCTGAGAGTGTTTGAAGTCACCGCTTGTCTGTATTTTTCTTTCTGGGGCTTAAGTTATAAAGCCCCAGGAGAGATTTGGCAGAAGTCAGGAGGTGCTGCTCCTGAAGAGACAGGGCACTGTGCATCACTGTTTGGTAGGGCTGTCTTTCAGGCAGGATCCCTCAGCACCTGCCGAACTCTGCAGTGGATGAAGCCAGGAGGTGCTGTGTGTCTGTGCAAGGCCAGTCTTTGTCCTGTTTGCCATCTGCACTGCTACTGAGCGTTTCTGCTTCTTGCCTAACACACCTCACACCAAAAATACAATTGTTACAGTAGTTCACTATGGGTTAATTCCTGTTAAAGGGCATCTGCATTAAATACCAATCAGTAGGTTTTCTATTTGCTCAGGCCTTTGATTATTTGGACCACTGAGAACACCAAGAGTCAGCTAAAAATCAATGTGCCTCTATATAGGCAGCCACTGAGAAAGGTGCAGGAAATGTGATCACAGCTACTTAAACCAGTGATCAGATACACCACAGCAGTCTGCAAAAGCTTCAAGCAGGAGAGAAACCTTACGGAAAACTCCTGGACCACGGAATTTAGATAATTAAATCTTGCAGTCTCTGAAATACATAATGCTCTTGCAAGGTCATAATAAGATAAATAGGAACACTAGCACTAGGTAGAGTACAATGTATATGTGGAACTTTGCTTCTGTCCTGTGTGACATTACACTCTTTATTTTTGTAAAACAGTAACTAGTTGCAGTTGAAGGTGCCCAGAGAATTCTTCAGGTGATGGTAGCACCAAAACCAGAGCCATCAAAGCGGAAATGCAAAGCAAAATATGCAGGTATGAGAATGCATCTTTTGATTCCTGAATTAGCTCCGATATATATCGCTGCATGGCATTGGAGTGCCTGCATAGTGACTCTCTGCATCATTTCTTCAGTAAGCAGGGCCTTGAAGGAGGAGGTCACCTCAAAAAATTTTTATCTTCTGGGGGTTTCTAGAAATAGTATGTCTGCACTCTTTAGGCTGCAAAGCTGCAAAGCTTTGAGTTACTACTGGTGCTGCTTCATCTCGTGCTCCCAGACGAAAGTTTCCAAGGAGTGTCATAAACCCATCGCACAAGCTGAGAGAAGGAATAGAAAACTGCAAAGTCTGTAATACTGCAATATTATAGTATTGTCTACTGCTGCAATAACCCTGCTGTGTTTGGAAGGTCTCAGGCATACCAGCACCATGGTTAATCAGTCAAGCAGCCAATAGCAATTCATAGCCTTGACTGCTGAGAAACTCGGCATGGCTAAGATAGACATCTGATCCAGCTCAAGAAAGTAAAGGCATCTTCCTACAGCAGTTTTCTTTTTGAATGAGATGCATTAACTCTGTTTCTGAATTTTCTCAGTTATTTTCTAAAGAATAGTTTTTAAAGTATGATGCTTTAATTAAAATATCCCCTTAAATCTCTGATATTAGTTCCTTATTTACTGACTTTTAACATTTTAATTAAATGAGGCAGGAATGCTAACAGCCAGACAATAATACAACAGTGTAAGGACAAGAAAGGTGTTAGATGGAAACTAGTGGGGTTTTGTGATTCAAACTATTATTATGAGTGCTGAATCTACCCTGTAAGTGTGTGTTATAGAGTGTGAAGTCTTCCTTACCTTACTATTAAAGTCAGCCTCTTTCTTTGTGATATTTCCCCTCAATCATTTGGAATTTGTTATAAGGCAGAAGTGTGGTCAGTAACAGCAGAGCAATAAGAGAATTCCTCATTACCCTGCTGCCTAAGTTTCTCAGGAAGTAAAATTCAATGCCACATCAGTTCCACTGTGCTTTAGGGATATAAACTGAAATTTAATTTTTCATTCAGAGTTCCTAAACAAAAAAGTTAACGTTTTTGTTCTTTGAAATGCAATATCTTTTTAAGCAAAAGATTCCCCTAATTTATTTTCTACCAATCTGAAGTGAGGTTATAAAAGAAGACAGTTGCAAGTTCCATGTATGCAAAGTACTTCAGGAAAATGTCAAGTGGCTTGGAAACAGGCATGCTAAATAAAAGTGTCATCAAGAGAAAGAGAAATTGGGTCAAGATTTCTGGCAGTGCAACTGGTTCATAGGTCTTGCAGTTCAGAATAGAGGTACTGCTTCTGAATTTTGGAAATCAAGGGGTGATTATAGTGATATAGTGCTGCCAGAGCGGACACACCACTGTAATCTGGAGTTATCAGTCACTGGCTGAAATGCTGGGGAAATAGTAGCAGTAGAGAAAGTACATAGAGTATAATAAAACATTTATTATATTAACAATATTATTTTTCCAAGAAAGACAGTGCTTTTAGAGATCTAATACTGTATACTGTTTTTTCCCTGATTCTCTGATGCCCAAGCCAAGTGAATTGATTTTAAACTGAAGTGCGCCTGTTTTGTACAACAGTGTGCTTGGCAGAAAAGTGATGTATTAGAATTCACATAAACTTGGATTCTTCAGCTCCCAGATAGGAGACTGTATATGTTACCCACTGATGGAAACATGGGCTTCTCTACAGTGTGGCCTTAGGCATGTTCTGTTTAAGTGTCTTGAAAAATACGTGATTATTCCTCATGTGCTCGTCCACGCACAGTTTGTTTATGGAGACTCTGACATTTACAGTATCTGCAGTCTGGAATACCGCTTTTGCCATAGCTTTTAACGATTACCTCCTTTTACTAAAAAACCCCTAGGAGATCTAGGCAAGACAATTGCATAGAAGACTTAGCAAATACAAATTGTTAACTGCATGTGGTGATACAGTTAGAAAACACTTTAAAGAAATCAAACTTGCCATTAGCCTGATCTGAACCATACAAATTCTTCTTTTATTTCTCTTTCCTCATGGTATAAAAGTCTGCTCATTCTTTCATCAGAAATGATTCAGACCTGAGGGACACTTGTAATTTGGAAGTAATTAGTAAATAAGTCAGATAAATGCTATCCATTGAGATTCGTGAAAGCACTTTGGATAGAATTCTTAAAGAGCTGTATCATATCTGAACAATTAAAGTTTAAAAAAATTATCTCTACTTAGTATGATAAGTCCATTTCATCATAAATTAATTCACTGTTAATAGTTTCTGCTGCTTTTGGAGAATCTGAAAAGGTTTAAGAATCTGCAAAAGTAGTTAAAATAGAAGAAAATCTATAATAGCACAGCATCTTTAGACTAAATTTTGACAATATCCAGATTCTGACTTGCAGTGAGATCTTGCTTGTGTGCAAATGCTGTAAGTGGGGTTCTGGGTCCAGAGCTGAGCCTCAGATCTGTGGGTGTGAGTACTCACTCCTCCTCATCTAATTTCAAACAATATTTCTCTTTGTTCTTGTAGAGCATAACATATTGTCTGTCTTCTTGATTAAGAAAAGCTCAGTGGTGTTCTTTTTCTTATGCTGAAGTCAAAAAACCCAGATTATGTGGCTGTTACTGTTCACAGCTTTGCGCTCTTTAAGTGGAAAAGCAGAATTCGACGTACAAGATATGTTTGAATAAATGTCGTTTGTAAGTAGACTGGCCAGCAGCTGCTCATAAATTCATCTTAAAATCTTTATATATCTCTACCTAAAAGTCACTTCACAATTGTAAGGTGCTACAAAATTCTGCTGTAGCTTTGCATCAGTGCACTGGTGGGGTAATAGGAACACACGGAGTTCTGCCATTACTCCCTGGGTATAACCTGGTCTCATGACCCTCCAGGGTCTGTTAGATCTAATATCAGGCTTCACATTTGGAAGGTTTATATAATAAAAGTCATTAGTTACTGGAAGTACTATGAAATTATACAGTTCATTAAAATTGATTAAAATATATATACTGTCCCAATATAGATTTCCTTCTGCTTTAAATGGTAAATTTGGTTTAACCAATTCACCAAACCAGGTTTGGTGTTTGATAGTTTACTACTCGTGGCAGGTGTCCTACATGATTACCAGCACCTTGCTGTATTGCCTAATGTCCAAATATTGATTGTTAGAATTTAGAATTCCAAGAATTTTACTCTTTTCCCAGAGCAGAGCAAGCACAACAGACTGTTTTGCCTATATACTGAAAATTTTGAAAGAGTTTGGAGCAGACTGAATGCAGCTGAACACCAAGAACTGCTTGACATAATTTATGATTGCTACTAATATATCTATTTGCATTTTTTATACTTGTCTTTAGTATGAACTTCAATGCATTTTTCTCCAACATTGAAAAAAATCTAACAACCCAGCCTGATGAAAATAGGAAAATTTTGCTTTGCTTGCAGTCATCCTGTGTAGTATAGTCTATATCTGCTATAGAAGTTTTAACTGTTTGTAAAACATCTCTACTAACACGCTGACTAGAAGTATAGATGTAAATCAGGAAATAAAAGCAAAAATCCTGAAAATTTTAGAAAGGTTAAGTATTAGTTTTTAGATCAGACATTTAACATTTTTCCCCATTTATTTACTGTCTGAATGGGATTGAAGGAAGACTAAAACCTATCAGCAGAATATGTTTGACATGACTGGGTGTTGCTGAGGAATCAATCTATGTTAAAACAAGAATTTCTTTTTCAGATCAGTCTCTTTTCATGTTGGTAGAGAAAACCCTCTTCTGATTGATTTGGGGCAGTGAATTGGCTTTATTTTATTACTTGTCTCGTGCCTTTAGCACTTAAACCTGCAGGCAAGGGTTGGGTTTGTGTTATCCTAGGCAAGGGTCAAAATCACGTAAATGCTTCATCTCCACCCTTGCAAACTTTTTTCCTATTTCTCCCAGTGGTTGGTTTAAGAGTTGCCAGTAGGTTTTCTAAATGGCAAATGGTGCCATGGTGAGGGAAAACTCCTGTTTCCTGGGAAGGGCATGAGCCAGAAGAGAAGCAAGCACTGTCTCAGAAGAGGCTCCTGGCAAAGCAAGCAGGTGGGTTTGCTAGGGCAGTGTGGGCACACCCCATCTACATCTGGGCACAGGTGTGAGGGGCTCTGTTCCCGGGGGAGAGGAGAGGAGAGAGTTTCAGATATGTTAAGAGGATGGCTAGGCTCTGTGAGCAAGAGGATGCTGCATGGCTGGGCAAGAGGATGCACTTCATTGGCACCTTCTCAGCAGATGCATCTACATCTTCTAAACAATGTGCAAATGATGGGCAGGGGTTTGCATGTCTTGGCTTCTTAAAGGGAGTCTTAGATGGAGGGCTTTTTAATGAAATTAGCGGTATTTCAGACGCTTTCCTATTGGCTGAAAACCAAGAAAGGCATAGTCAGCATTTGAAATACTAAGAAATATTTTAATTAAAATGTTGATTATCCCACGTGTTGAACAATTGAAAGAAGGGAATATATTACATACATACTGGTTAGCTTCAGGTTTTAAAGTCAGTATTTTAATTGAGACTTTCCTCTAGAGATAAAGGCACCAAAAAAAACTCTACCAAGTATTTTGGAAAGTATTTACTCTTTCACAAATTCATCTGTAATAGCCTGTAGATCTCAAAATACAAGGTTTTAGGGTTTGTTGTCTCTTATGATACTGAAAATTACCATCAAATGGTAATTCCACAGCTATACCCAGTGAGGATGGTCTTAATCTTATCCCATCCTTCTAACTTTTATAACAAAAACAACTAATGTAAATAATCTTGGGAGCTAGCCAGCTCTGTCCTGCTTCTCATTAACCTCAGTTTCTCATTGTTTTAATGGTGGCAGAGATTTCAGAGAATGTAATTTTTTTGTGCTACCTTCCATCTTGTAAAAGTCAGTTGTATTTGTAGGGAGTGAATAAGAAGTGCTGGGGGAGAAGACTTCTTGGTTGCTGCACATGGCATCAGTGATTGACAAAGGCGGAAGGGATGAAGCACCCAGCCAACAACCTTGGCTTGTCACTTTTGCTCATGCTAGTTTCATGTTGGTACTTGTTGGAGATCTTGTTTCTCTGCAAAATTTCCAGACAGACAGGATTCAGGTTCCAGTGGTTCATGTCAGGTTAGAAACAGCTGTATTCCCCCATAGAAGAGATTTCTGTTGATCTAGTCATAGTTTAAACTAATTTTGCCCATGGCCATGCATAAAACAGTGCCAGAATGGAGAGAGAGAGAAAGAAAGTGGGGGGGAAAACGCCAACACATTTCATTTTGTTTTAGGAAGGCCAACCAAAATATCCCAGCCTAGTGTAGGTTGGCTTATTATCACCATAGTCATGTTAAGTATTAAAAGATACAAAAAAGAGCGGAAAACTGTTTCAGTCCAGGAAATTTCATTTTTAGATTGTAATGTAACAAAGGACTAAGCTGACTTCATCCTTCAGTTTGGCAAGGCTTCTTCCAGGGTGAAATTTTTAGTTCAGGCTTTTAGACTAAGGCAAATAAGCACATAGAAGGCATGTTGTTTGTATGTATATATATGAATATACAGAAATGAGATGTTAACAATGATAATTTTCTAAATATCCTCCTACAATTACTTTGCTAACATAAACAAATGGGAACTGGCACTGAGATAGAGCTGAAAAATAGGGAATTTGTTTAACATTGTTCTATATTAAAGTTTTTAAACAACGGCTGAATTGCTTGCTTTCTGGAACAAATATAAAAAGACAAACTTCAGTCTAATAAAGAAGTTAGTAATTAAAAGGAAAGCAAAACAGTACCTACAGTGTTAGAAACATATAGTAAGAACATACTTGGCAGATGTAAAATACACTGCTACATAGAGATGTGGATAATCAGTATATCTCAGAAATGTTGCTTTAGACTGGGAAATCAAAATTCTTCAATCACTTCTGCCTGGAAGAGTTAGTGAATTTGGTCAAGTTTTTTGTGATAGGATTGAAACTGGTCTTTTGTAACTGTACTGTCTGTTCATGTGTGTGTTAGTATAAATGTTTCCTTCTTTAAGGAAACAATTCAGATTGCCGTTTTTCAGGGCAATTACTGCTGTGTTAAGTTCAAGTAATATAGCATCTAAAAACATTTATGGAGCAAAGAGAAGAAGCCTTTTATTCTAACCTTGCCAAGAGCAGAAATAAAATGAGCTGTTGTGCTGGAAGTGTAGAACTGCATGAGGATTTGTAACGTCCTATTTCTCGTGGTTTAGTCTTGTGTGCAGCCTGAGATTTGTGTGATTTAATGAGACTGTGATTCGTTTATCCTGTCAAGCTTTAAATAAAAACCCTCAAAGCACTTCCTTCCTTTTTTGAATTATGTGTTTTTGCAAGTACGGTATCAAAAGCTGTCCCTTAAAAAGAGGGAGGGGAACCCACTAGAGTTATGTATGTTGGCTGGATTTTTTTTCTTCTGTTTTATTAGACACTGAGTAGTATTATCCATTTCTCTGTGCCTCTTTGCCTTGTTTTGGTGCATTAAGAGGTTCCTGCTGTCCTGTTCAGTTATGCATGAAAACAGAACATAAGCACAGACTGCTCCTGAACTCTGCTTTTGCAGGAAGGAATGGGCTTAAAACCTTATTCTGTGAGTGGAGAATAATTCCCACAGAAAGCCAGGCTGTGCCAAAGATGGGCATAAACTCCTGCTTGTATTGTGTGTCCTCAGGCACCATCCGTGCCTGTATTTTGGAGCATCCCTGCATGGGGTAACATTCACAGTAACATTCACAGGGGAAAACATGTACAACTCTTTTGGGTGCTGATCCATTGCAAAGCTCAGCCTGAAAGTGCAAGGGCTGTGCTCCACCTGCAAGGACCAGGGTCAGTGCTCCAGGGTCCCCTGTCCCAGTCAGAGGGGTGGCAGGAAGCAGCACGTTGACCTGGGGGAAAGACACAGCACAGGTCCTGCCACTCACCCAGGCTTCCCATCTGCTGAAGGAACATGGCAACCTCTTTCCTGTCTTGAGAGGAATAGGGTAGGATGCCCATGTCCAGAGCCTTCCCTCAGCAGTAGCAAGGCTCTCATGGAGCTTCCCCAAAGGGAAGGATGTGATCATTCTGGTGGGAAGAAGCTTTTGCTTCCAGTTCTCATCCCTGTGGTGCTGAGGTGTCACTGCGTCTCTGGCAGGTGTTGTTTTTCTCTTCCACTAGCACTATGGGTGTAGTTTATTTTCAGTCTCTCTGGCTTCCTGCCCTCTGTGCTGCCCTGCAGCCAGGCTTCCTTCTCTCCTGGCCCAGTGCCACAGCCTCCCCCAGCCCCTGCTTCTTCCTCCTTGTGTTGGTGTACAACTCATTTCCTCCTCATTGACCTCATTGCAGCAATAAAACTAAATACCTTAATAAAATTTTTATGCATGAGTGGAGGATATGCAAGTAAGTGATGGCCATCAGTCTGGTCTCCTTGCTTCCACACTTTCATCTCCCAGCCAGCTTGGTGTTTCAGTCTGTACACAGCATTCAGCTTCCTAGGACCTTCATGGTGATCAGATCCCCTGGGAATAACTGCAGTTCCTCTGCAACCTGCAGTTTGTGAGAGGGAGGAGAGCTGCCCAAAGGTAGCACAGAAAAACCACATGCAGCTCTGTGGTTTGATCTGCAGTGGAATTACTGAGGTGTAAGAGTGGAGCCTGCTGAAATGGTGTTTGTGCAAACCTAGATCCTTCATGACTATACAGTGGCATACTGAATTTCACTTCAGAAAAGTGACTTGCGCAGTCTTTGGATATTTGTGGTGGTTTTATATTGATGTAGATACGAGTGGATTTTTTCCTCTGCTGTTTGGATCAAGAGACAGTGCTGTGGTAGCTGAAATATGACCAAAACCCATCCAAAACATCCAGCTGGGACATCTGCAAGGGCAGTAAAGATACTTCATCTGCTTCTTTTGTGTATGGGGCATGCTAGGGACTGTGGCCAAAGTGGTGGTTTCTGCACCCATGTCCTGTGGTGGAACCAAGCTCCGCTGGCATTTGCAGCAACTTGGAGCAGCCTTGAACCTTTGCATCTTGCTGCGAACAGGGCCAGGACACAGCAAAGGTGTGGCAAGAGCAAATGGCAAAAAAAGAGGTCAGAAGTAGATAAGGCTGAGTGCAGGTAGTATGTGGCTCTGTGAGGCACTCCTTGAGGGGCTGGGGGTTGGTTTGAGTTATGTTGTGAAAACTGCTTGTCTTCACACAACTGTGTGCCTTTTCTGCCCCTTTGTAGTTCTGATTAAAGAAACTGGAAGTGATTTACGCAGAAGTTGTACTGAGTTTCACGAGTGGTATGTAGTACATTTCTATAGAAATCCTCAGTTAGAATAACAAGACTGTGGTCAGCTCATAACCAGTCTGGAAAAGCCAGAGAGGTTTAGTTTTCTCCCTGACCTGAAATTTGTGAGGAAATCCTGGCTGGACTGATGAATCTCAGGGCATGTCAGAGTGAGAGCTGCTCTCATGGCTCCTGAGAAAAGCTGCTGAAGGTTGGGTAGGTGGAGATTGACCTGCAAGGTACAGTCAGTCACTGGGAAGCCAGGCTCTCGCTGACCACTGTTGCTGTGTTAAACATTTCTACTGGTGGTGGGAAAGTCTGCATGTGAAGGATCAGAGCTGGCTATTTTTGCTTCTCTCCTGTCGGCCCACACTCGGACAAACCTGTATGTGGTCTGTGGGAAAGTGATAGCTCGCTTCAATGCCAGGAAGTTTGAACTTGATGATGGAACATGGGGACTGGATATCAGATGCATAGAAGATAACTTTGACCTTCCACTAAGCCCCAGAGATTGATGCATCTAAGCCTCTGTGCTCCTATGTAATAATCTAGGACGCGTTCCTTGGCAGAAACCCCGCTGAGCATTTCTCCAGCTGCTGGGTTGCCAGCTTGAGTGAGTTTTACTGCAAGTTTCACTATATTTGGCAATTTGCTTACAGCCTAAGCTCCTGAAAATGGGTCATTAGTAAAAATAAATAAATTTTTTAAGAGTTGCTTCACTCCCACCCCCTTTAACTTGAAATCCTAGGTTTTATCAGAGGACCTAAGAACAGGCACACTGCCTGCCTGCATCCTCAGAAGCAAGAACCTGGGACTGCTCTTTCCAAATGCTCTGACTTGGGACACTTGGCTCACATTTAATAGGTGATTCAGGTTAGCAATACCATTATTTGAATACCTCCCAAGGAATTTTCTCTAAGTAGATAATTAAATATAGGTTTAAAAGGCAATATTAAAAAAAAATAATCCTACTTCAGATTTCTTTGGGTGTTTTTTCTTTATTTCAAAAGACAGTTTCTTAGGTTGCCACAAAAAATACTGAATGCAGCTTGACTCCTCTGAAGGGAAGAGCCAGATTTATTGGGACTAACAAGGAAGTTGTCCAAAAAAGATTCATTAATTAGGAGGCCTAATCAGAGCCAATAAGACAAACGTGCTGGCAATCCACAGACTAATATACATCTTCTGGCAGTCACCACTCCCCACAGCCTTGCCTGTCTGTTGCTGCCTACTGTATGGCTTCCACCACAGAAATGATGTGATAACACTAAAACCAATTTGGCACTTTCCACATGAGAGGACGAGTCTATTCCCCACCCTGGAAATGCAGCCTCCAGCTGTCTTGCCCTATGCCAGAGGTTTCTTAATACTCTGGAATTAGCTGACTAAGAGATGAAGCAAACTAACAGAGCATTTGCTATCTGTTCAGGCTGCCTAAGCTTTCCATCAAATAAACCTTGGTCTGATTCTCAGCCCTTTGGGAATGGTTGCCCACAGCTAACATTTTCTACCCCAAATAACCCCATGGTGACCTTTGCTGCAAAGCTGCAGCCAAGAAAAACCCTGTTTAACATAACAGTGCACATCTTAGCACATCAACTTGAACCATCCTGACCTCTGAGCTGCCAGGGTCTGTACAAATTAATTTTAACAATAGACAGTGTTGAAAGGAAGGAATGTTTCAAAGGAATTAAAAAAATCTCCCTTATCCATCTCTTCTCATTTAAGAAATAGTCAGGAGGCCTACTTTAGAAAAATGAAAAGTGCTCCTTGTTACAAAACAATGGGCTTTATAAAGGGAGGAGGAACTCTTTGGTTTCTTGCATCTTAGCATGGCAAGATGAAATTTCCCACAAGTGGGTGCTACTTCTGGAAAATCAGCCTTTAATTTCCACTGTGGAGTTGCCTTTATTTCCTGGGATGCCTCAAAGATACCACTGGGATTTGCCTTTTTCATAGCTGCTGCTAATACTTCTATTAAGCAAATGAGTAAGTCTTCTCTTTCTGCCCACTTCACTGGTTTGCTTGGTGTTTTCCAGGGCTTTTGTGTGAATGACCAGACTGGGAAAGGAGAAAAGCCATTCTCCATATGGTAGTTGGAACTTAAATCAGTTAATGATTGAAGGAGCCCATCAGAAGGGAGATACATAGGAAAATGAGATCTTCAGCCTCTGGGGCAAAACAGGCTTATCACTTCTGCTGAAGAGGAAGCTGGGTTGTTTCCCCCAGGGTAGACTTATTCCTCTGCTCCTCCTCTGCAGCAGCTTTGACTCCAGCAGTCTGTAAGTAGGGAGGATTATTACAGTAGGGGGGTGAAGTTGGAGACAATAGGAAATGCTAATGATAATTTAAAAACTTGTGTAGGATTGCCTTAACAGTTTAAAAGCTGTATGTTTGAGCATAAATAAAAGAGATGGAAACTTATTCCTGAAGCATCCAGCGGACTTCAGTAATTGCACGCATGAAACCACCTCTTTTTATTTATTTAGCCAGTGTAATTTGTTGCAATCATCATTTCTGGTTTCCTACACAAATGCTTTTCTTTTTGCAATTGAGATATGCTGCTGAAGGCAGCACAGGGCAGGAATCCAAGTGCATCCCCAGATGGTGCTGAGGAAGATACCCTCTTGAGCAGTGGAGGGGTCTGCTGCCAGCAGGAGGGCAGTGGGGAGCATGTGGAAGGGCTGCCCTCTCCTCCCAAACATTTTCAGAGTCAGGGACTGTGAGGTGTGAGAAGCTGCAAAGCCTGAGAAGGAGAGGACTGGATGTTTAGTGTAGAGGGAGATAAGATAAACTGATATTTCTCTGAACTTATTGCAGCTTTCAACACACAGCCTTCAAGATCCTATGAGGTTGTAGAGGTCCTCTTGCAACTAATGCAGTAATGACCTTGAATTTGCTTCCAGCTCAGCTGTACTGCTGGAGGACAAAACATTTCTTGTGAGCAAAAAACATTAAAGCAGCACAGAGATTTGCCTGCATAGCTCCGGTCTTCAAGAGATTTGGGTATCCTTTCTGAGGCCCCACTTGCAACGAGGAATTGCAGATATGCATCTGCAATAGTTAATGTGTAAAGTTTTTTGATTTATTCTCACTGGTGCTTCTCCTTTTACTTGTAGTGTTGACAAATATACTGTTGGATGCTGTTCTTTGTTTTATGTGGGTATTTTTTTGCTACACAAAGAAGCTAATCATGTGCATGCTTATATGTGCATGCTGACCAAACTGAGTGTGCTTTCATGACATAAGTGTTGTGGAGGGCTTGGGGGGGGGGGCGGGGCAATTTTTTGTTTGCTTAAATTTAAAAATATTTAATAATACATCTCAGTCCTTTTCCAGATTGTAACCTGAATACTGAGTCTTGATATTTCATGCAGTCTGCTGTGCCAAACATATATGATCACAGACAATTAGAAATTTGTAGTCTCGCACCTGAATTAAGGCTAAACCTTCCTATTTCTTAGCAGCTTCTGGTTATAAGATACAACAAAACTTGGAGGGGGGGAATGAGCAAATTTTAAGGTTGTGTTATAGATTAAATTTTGTCTGGACTTTCTACGTGACTCAGTGGAAAATATTAGTGACCTCTTCTTTTATGACTTTGACTTCCTGCAAGCTTATCTGTTAAAAAGATCATGCGACATGCTTCCATTGCAGATCCTGTAAGAAATGTATATTCAGCAGGAGAAACATCTGACTGAGCAAAGACTAACTTACACAGTGGTTTGGAAGCCACATGTTGAAAAGTGCTGGGGAAACACATCAGAGAAAATGATAAAAAGAGATGAAAGCAGTTCAGATGGGTGAAGAATGCTGATTTTAAAATGTGAACCATCTGAACACTGATGAATGGGCAGGTTGCAATAACTTCAGGGCAGACCTAACTTGCACAACAGCCATATGCTCTAAGGCGACTCCCACAGGACATCACCTGCAGTGATTTAAAATTGGAAGGTGTGGGAGTGTCGAGGTACTGCAGAGAGCAATCTTGCAGTAGCAGAGTGCAAGTAGGAAATGGGTCAGTTGGAGTAATTGCTTTCTTCCATGTGGTTTGTGTGAGCCAAGCCAAACGTATGTGGAGCACTGGGTTATCACAGTCATGATTTTTTTTTTCCTGTGTAATAGAAATTGCAATGAAATTTGGTCATCCAAGTGTAACTTTATGAATCCTCCCTCTGTTTGGACACTGCTTCGAGCCCCAAAGTCAGCTGTCTTTGTCTAATGTTCTAGGTTTTGTCTAGATCATTAAAATAGACAGTGTTTGGAAATGTAATAGTGTGGTCTCACATTCTCAGGAGGTCAGCAGAAACGCAGCCTGAGGTATCTCTGCTAATACCACCTGCGGTTTGTTCTCGCCTCTGCATTGTGGTAGGCATTTCCCCATCTGTGCTGAAACAACTGGATATGTGACCACACTGAAGTGGATAAAGGAGCTGACCCAGTTTAAAGAAAAAAAAAACCGAAACTAAAAAACCCCACCAACCCTCTAACATGTATTTCCCCTGCTGTATCAGTTGCATACATGGGGGTGTTGGCAGCAGCAGAGGCACAGTGCAGGAATGAAGGACAGAGAAGAGAACATCTTACACTGGTGTTGCTGCTGGGTTCTTTTTCATGTGGAAACACAGTCTTAGTTGCAGCTTCGGTTTAAACTTTTCACTCAGCTTTGATGTACTTTAGCAGCTTGCAGAAAGGTGATAGCATGTAGTGACTGTAGTTGTGGTCCCTCCTGATGGGCAATGTGAGCAGTGTGTTATCACAGGCATGTAAGCTGGGTGTGCTGTTTGGATGTGGTGAGGTAGTGGCTCCCGAGGTGCAGGCTGGTAATGAAATCCAAGCTTGCCCCTACTCCCATTCTTCTTTGTGGCTCTAAAGTCCCACCATTAAGTGGTCATTGAAACAACTGGGTTAGATACAGAACTTCAGAAGAAGGGGCTTGGCTTATTTTTAATTCAGATCAGGTGAGTGATCTGTCACTAATTAGTACACTTAGTTACACTCTGGTGTAGCAACTGAGGCTGATGATGACTGTGGTGCAGGGAGGTGAATGGTAAGGCTTCTGGTGGGGATTTGCTTCAGTCAGGTTTGTAACTGATAGTCACACCACTTGATTAAGCAAGTGAGTTCGTGTAAGGGCATAGTGTGCTCAGTGGTCTAGCAATGTGTTATGTATTTTCCTTGGAACACAGCCCCTTCAGTCAAACTTTGTTTCATTTGGACCATGCATCCCTCCACTAGTGCATAAGCTGTCCAAACTCCCCAGGTATTAGTAGGGCACATATTTCCAGGACTAGGTCTGACATTCTCTACCCACTCCCTTTATGTAAATCTCTACCTTATCCTAAAGGAATGTAATTAGATAGTTATGCCACCCATTCTCCTTTTTGGAAAATACAAAACCCATGGCACCTCGATGTGCACAACTCCTTCATGCCACTTCAGTGTGCATGCAGCACCCATAGCAGAGGTACAGGAGTTGTTCTTACTTGGGTCTGGTACTAGGCAACAAATGATGTAGCTACTGGGGCTGTGCCAGTTCAAACCAGCTGAGGAAGAGGTTCCCTTCTAACCCATTTGTGTGATGCTCTCCCCTTCACCCCCTGATGATATGCACAGAGCACCGTTCTTTCCAGGCTGTGGGCAGAGGAGCGCTGCAGCTTAGAGCTTGTGCCCCCTGCCTGGTCCCTTTGCAGACAGGCTTGCCCACAGCTCCCCTGCATTAGAACTTTCAGTGGTAAAGAGAGGACAGCTTATATTGTACATGCAGCCAGGCACGGGTTTTGCTTTTGCTTTCTTAATGCTACGCTCGGTATAGCAGAAGCAGGCAGGCACACGATCTCCCTGCAGGCAGGATCCAGTGTTACTGTAGAAACTGGCCACCAGCTTCAGCTAGCAGCTGTCACGGTGTGGTTACAGCCAAAGCGTGTCACTCCTACAGTGTCTGCGGGCTCTGGAGTTTTGTTTCTGCTACTGAATCCTTTGTGCTACTGCTTGGAGATTAATTCTGCACCATCTATCAATATGTGTTAAGATATTTCTGAGTTGTATTTATTTTTAGAATGATTTTTAATAGTGTTTGATGTTATTTACAGGTTTCATTTTCCTTCACCAATACTTCAAGGCACAGAGGAGCTGGTAAAGGCATTGCCATGAAACCGAACTTGAAGCAATGGAAACAACTCATGCTCTTTGGTATCTTTGCATGGGGCCTGCTTTTCTTGGTGATATTCATCTATTTTACAGATAGCAACACTGCTGAACCAGTTCCAAGTTCCTTTTCTTACATTGAAACTAAGAGACTTCTGCCCCTTCAGGGCAAGCAGAGAGTCATTATGGGAGCCATTCATGACCCGTCATTCTCTGAAACCATTGATGGGAATGAGGTACTTGTTAATGAAGATCTCCTGGGTACTTTTAAATCAGGGACTGGAAATTCTAAGAAATGGACTGTATTGGAAGAGGCCTTTAGAAATGAAGATGAGTTTTTTCCACTCCAGTTAGGAAGAAAATCAAAAAGTGCTTTCTACCAAGGGAATGATGATTATTTATTTGCTGCTGGTCAGCTGTCACACAACCACCTTCAAGAGATAGAAAAATTCATTTCAGCTGACATGAATAATCCAAAGGGAAATATTTTACAGAACAACTGGAGCCACCAGAGAAGAATGAGGAGAAGGAGCCCAAAACATAGGAGAGGCCAGATGCTTGATGAATCTGATGACTGGGATGGGCTGTATTCCACAATGTCGAAATCCTTTCTTTACAAGCTTTGGAAAGGGGATGTCTCTTCCAAGATGCTAAACCCTCGACTGCAGAAGGCGATGAAAGATTATTTGAGTACCAATAAGCATGGGGTGCGGTTCAAGGGGAAACGAAACTCCAAGTTGACAGGAGACCAGCTATTCTGTGAGCTAAAAGAAAGAGTGAATGTGAAAACAATAGATGGCAAGGAGGCTCCCTTCTCCACTCTTGGATGGGAAAAGCACGTTCCCCAGATTCCACTGGGCAAATTATATACACGTGGCTTTGGGAGCTGTGCAGTAGTTATGTCTGCTGGTGCAATACTGAACTCCTCTCTAGGGGATGAAATAGGTGGGTGAAATGCATCTATTCATGTGTATATAAATATATATGTGTGTGTTTATGTTTAAATTGCAAAAGGTTCTTGCTTCTCAAGCACAAATCTGTAAAGTCTGTTGTTCTCTCTCACTAGAGTTGCATGAATGTAAACTGATGGACTTCAACTTTCAGAACAATATAACTGAAAGGAAAATCAAGCCTGAAGGTATAATCTAATTTAAAGAAAACAATGACGCCTTCTTATCGTATTGCAGCTTGTAGTAGGGAGGCAGCACTGGTTTCATCAGGTCTGCCATATTCAACATTTGTGTGCAACACACACTTATTTCTTCGGCAGATTAGAGCCACATTCAGATTTTATTCTGCAAAGCTGTGTTATAACTGATCTTTATTTTGCAGTAGCTCATGAGAAACTGCTGTTGTATGGCTGTCTCAGGCATTTGTCTCCATGTCAAGAAGCAGTTGAGTGTCCTCTTCATCTCTTGCTGGTTTAGAGTTCACAGACATAAAGAATTCAGACCCTTGAGTAGCTTCATGCACTGAGATCAAGTCCCCTGACCTTTCTGAGACTGAATTTAAATGAGTTCAAGTATGTTCACCCATTGTTTTTCCCCTTGCTACACTGAGTCAGTGAGGTTACAGGTGAGCTGAAATGTCAGTGTCACTCAGAATCCCCCACCTCAAAGCGTGAGGATTTTAGTAGCTATTCAGGAAAAGGTGGTGGGACCATAAAACTAATCCAGGTCACTTTTATTTTTTCTTTTCAAAAATTGCTACTACTTCTGTTAATGTCTCAGTAGTTATTCATTTTAGTGGTAAATGTCCAGTATGCTAAGAGTGTTGAAGAAAGGATGAAAGGTATGTCTCAAACTTGTTTCTGAAACAAGAAGAGTTATCTCCTTCAGCTCTCTATAAAAAACCGTTTGATGTTCACTCATTAATCCTCTCCATCTTCCAGGACTTCACATCCCAATACTTGCTTCATCACTCTATATCATCTCCTTGACATAGATAGGTTTTCTTTAAATCTCTGGGATATGTTGGAGCTGCTAGGATTATCAAACTACTGCAATAGGCTTCCAGCACAGCAGAGGTGCCCAGCTAGCCTGCAGCTAAAATCACACCAGGCTAACCCTCAATTCCCCAATTCCAAAGCCTCACTGATTAGAAATCTTTGGGGTGAAAAAGTTTAGCAGTTCCTACCTTCTCCAATGTGTTTACTTTGACTGAAACAGAATCTTCTTCCAGTGTTCCCCAGTACACCCAGTTTACACCAGTATGGATTAGTGCTGTACTGCAGAATCTGTAGCACATTGTGATGTATTTACATAATTGCATATTACAGCATGCTTCAAGTCATATTTGCACACTCAGGTGCAGCCTAGGTATGGACCTGGGTGCTTGGACAGGGTGCCTGGGGCCTGCTTGCTCCTGTGTGTACCCATTTTCTTAGGAAGATTCTGGGCACAGAAGCTTATGTCATTTTCTGCAGAAGAGCTTTGGATTTAAATTGGAAATTGTCATCTGATGCCATCTAAAGGGAGGAATATTTGGTTTGAAAAAGCCTACATAGAATTTTCAGATCTCATACATGTTATATGAGAAGTGTTGGGGCACCAACACAGGAATCACAGAAGGTTTTTTCTAAGAGTCTCTCAGGCCATGGGCAAATACTTGTGCCTCAGGAGAAGATTTGGCCCAGACTGTGGGGGGGCCAAGTGACTGCTTACAGCAATGGTAGGCAAGGGAGAGTGATTTTAAGCTAAAAGAGAGGAGGCTTAGATTAGATGTTAAGAAGAAATTCTTTACAGTGAGATTGGTGAGGCACTGGAACCGATTGTCCAGAGAAATTGTGGGTGCCCCATCCCTGGAAATGATCAGCCTGGTCTAGTGGAAGTGTTCCTGCCCACTGAAGGGTGGTTGGAACTGGATGGTCTTTAAGGTCCCTCCCCACCCAAACAATACTGTGATTGTATGGTTTATTCTCCCAAGAGGAAAAAATAAACGTCTATGAAAGAAGTAGAGAAGGACATTTCCCTTCATAGGCCTTTAGCTCCACCTTCTGTGTTCCTATTAGAAACACAAGCAAAAATGCTGTGTTCTGCCTTTTGCCCTCCTCTCCCCCACCCCTCTGACAGTTTTTAAATGAAAGTAAGCATGAAAATACCGTGCAAGTATAGCAAACACCCCATCGTGATCATGCTATTACTTGAGAGAACCAATTATTTTGGCATCACAGGAAGTAACTGTGATCAAACCCCAAACTTTTTTTGATCTTTAAAATGTTTATCTACAAACACATACTAAGATTAAAATCAGTTTATTTAAGACCAGCTATTATCAGTGCTAAGCTGTGTCCTGGTCATACATTTTTGGCAAAGGAGAAGTTTTTCATCTGTGTACAAAGAACCAGCATGAACAATGTTGGAAATGCATCACACTGTCTCTCAAGCTGCAAACCATACAATTCCCATTTCATAATCCAGTTCTCAATCAACAGATTGTCTAAAAGTTTTCAGTCATGGGTCCAAAATTTATGTTCCTAAATTCATTACAACAAACTTGTGTTTTTCTTTTCCTTCTCCAAATATGTGAAGCACCTGAAGCTTCTATTAATTTCTTCTAGTTCCTGCAGAATCAAGATGCTTGGTAGATGAAGTCTATTGTTGAGGCTAGGGTTGCCCCTGAATGGGGACACAGAAAAAATTTCCACTCCTTAGGTTCTGAGGAGTTTGGTTTGGTGGGCATCTGGCAAAATCCCTCTTTTTATGATGTGTATGTCTGAAATCAGACTGCTGGCTGCTGGCACACAGTGTTTCCCTGTATGGAGTACAAGAAGTGCAGAGTAAAGGAGGGAAAAGATGAAAGGTCCCAGTTTGATAGGATCAAACCAAGACTCCATTGAGGCATGTAGGTTATCTTCGGAGACTTTTGCCTCCTCTAGTTTTTGAGCTACAGACAACACATTTTAAGTGACTAGAGATGAACAGCTGTACAAACTACCTGTTGGTTAAGGCATTTCATGCCCATTTTGGCCTGAATCATGTTCTCAGCTTCCATTGCTAGAATGGATAAAAACAGAACAAATTCAAGGCTACCAACAGGGGCTCTGTGTTTCTGGACAGTGGATAAAATGTCTTGCTCTCCTTTGCACATTTTGGGCTTTGAGATCCCCTTAAAAGAAGCACTGGGAGGGTGATTATCTCTTATCCAATGAAGGCTTGCACGTGGTGTCTACCCTTGACCCATACTTGACCTAGTGCTGCTTCCTTTTCTCCATGACTCCAAGGTTAACAGATTGTGGAGTAACTTTGACAGTTCAGCTCTGTTAGATCTTTGCTACCAAAGGATCCTGAGGTTTCTTTGTGTGAGCAGATGTGTGAGCTGGCTTCCATACAGAGGCTCTTTAAGATTTGTACTGAGTTTGAGAATAAGTACACAGTATGATTAATAGATTTGGGGTAGCCTGAGATTTTCAGGTATTGTAAAATACTGTGAAACACAAGCTTATAGTTAAGCATTGTTGTTCATTCAAACGTGCAATTAGATATCCTTGCAGTTTACATGCCTGTGCATGGAGTAATTATCTGTAAATTTTGTGATAGAAGTAGGGAGCAATTGTTTGTACTGGGTGTACTAATAGTCTTCCCACACTAAGTCTATCCAATTAAGAGGAGCATTTAAGTATTGCATGCTAAATTAATAGATGAATCTGAACTTTTTTCCCCAATGGGCTTTTATATTAATAACATATGGCAGATGCAAGAGGATTTTTATTTGTTTGTAGCAGAACATTCATCATCCTTAGAATATCCGGATTAGGACAAATGTGTAAGTTTTGTATTAGTTTAGATAACTGATTTTATTTTACCATTCTGCATACTAAGAAAAAAGAGTTACCCCCTCATTTATGCTCCTAGATTCTCATGATGCTGTTTTAAGATTTAATTCTGCTCCAACACGTGGCTATGAAAAAGATGTTGGAAATAAAACAACCATGCGGATCATTAATTCTCAGGTAAGATCTTCCTTTTCAGAGTTCAAGTCAATGTCTCTTCTGTACAATATGACAGCAATTTAATAACCTCTGAAAAAGTGTTGGGTAGTATGGTGGCTGGATGCAACAGTTGTGATATAGAGAAGGTAAAAGTTTTCCCTTACAGGGCTGTTTGTGCTGCTGTCAGTGTAGAGTGATTTGACAGCCTTGTTTCAGAGAACTAGTTTGTAAAATTTCTCATGTGAAATGATCTGTAAAGGCTCTGCAGGATGCCAGAGAGCTGTCAGTATGGAAGACCTTGACCTCCTGGAGAGACCATTGCCTCCAGGATTTTCACAAAGTTCGGGCTGTGGTGATTCCAAAGCTGTTTTCTCATATTTTCCAGTTCCCCAATTATTTCCTTGCTGGAAGGCAAAAGAAATGGGAACTGAGCTGCATAACACTAGGCAAGTCATCATTGTTTAAAAATTTGGAAAGAACTAGTAAAAAATTATAGTGTGTAATGGGTATTACACATCAGGTGAGTTTGTTCATCTGAATGGAAACGAGAAAATGGGATTTTCTGGGTATGGGTGTAAATAAATAATTGTGACTTGAGCTACAGTGACACCTTATGGTTGAGATTAGTTTTTCAATTTCAAAAATGCTATTCATGTCTTGGGCAAACCAAAACTCTTTCCTCTTTATGAAATGCAGGCAAAAATCAGCAACAGAATTTTTGTGAAATTTTATGACATATTGAAATGAGCTTACTTAGTCAACACCAGGTGTATGGTTGGCCATGTAGCATGCTGTGGACATATTGATTCTTGTTGAAGGAGAGCAAAATTTTCAGTTACTGTAATTTTTATGAGTTCATTTTTTCTTTGTTGAGTCACTGCCCATGCTAAGTCTATTCTTGGTGGATGTGTTTTTTATGTGTATAAGCTCAAGTTTTTTGCCATCAGAAAGAGGACTGTTCACTGCATTCTCTTCACACTCATTTTGTAGGTCTTTGTGAGGCTGCAGAACAGACTAGATCTTTGAAGTGATTTGGGTTAAATGTGCCTCCTTTCTTTTGTTTGCAAGAAGAAAGCAGAAGTATCTTATTCTGCCTTAAGTGCTGTAATCAGTGTATCAGGGAACATGGATTTCCATGTATTTTCTTTTACTTTTTTTGGTGTTGTTGGGGTTTTTTCCTTTTCTTTGATGATTCTCCATCTTACTGTTAGCCAAAATGTCCTGACATTGACCATGCCTGAACTCCTGAACTGGGCAAGGAGAAAGGCTTAGAAACTCTTTATAGTTTGCTAGACTCAGTAGGTTCCCTGTAGAAGAGAGAAATGTTCTCAGGGAGTGATCTGAGCTTTTTCAGCTCCCCAGCAAATTCAGAGAGATTAAATGGCTAAATTAGCTGCTCTCCATGCAGGGCAGACTGGGGTCTTCTACCTCCCAGAGCTGCTGCAGTACATTCCCACTGGGATGGTAATGGAGGGTCCTGTGGTCTTCTCTCCTGCACTGTGTAAAGCTTGCTCCCCATAAGACCTCTCGAGAAAACAGAGGACATGGCAAAGTTCTGGCCAGGTCAGCTCACATGGCTTCCTCACATGTGTTTGCATTCCCATCAGCTTTGTGCTCCTTCAGAGAGGTCAGAAGCCATCCACGATAGCCTGTCCACCTGCCTGTCAGCCTTTCCCTCTCCAAGAGTGAAATCTGCACAGACCACTTGATGGAGTTGCTTTCCCTACCTGTACTGTAGCTGGGTTACCTACACAGGTTTACTGACCCTCCTCACTGTTGGAAACTCCAGCATTCACTTAATTAAAAGGCTGCTGTGACCCCTTCTTCCTTCATATTCTCCACTGTAAAAGTCCAAAGAACACGAAGGAAGCCTGTGCAGTGGCAACAGATACTGTTATTGCAGACAAGAACCTCGTACATATGAATGCAGACTCCCTATATGCAAAATTTGTGTGGACACCTCCAGAGGACTCTTGCTTACTGAAAGGCAAGTAAGGTCCTTTGTGTGGTAAGTTTGGAACCAAGCTTTTAAAATCTGGGCCTTTTGGTCAATTTGCTCTGTATACCCAAAAAAGGAGTTTACATTCTGAGGTGAAAATTGTTCTGAGAAGTTAAGTTGGGGATGCTGATAGCAGCATGACTAATTCTGTTCTTAGTGTAGAAGGTTGATGGAAATCATTAAACTCAAAGTTTATGGTAGGAAGAATATTGCTATGGCAACAATATTATTTCTCTGAAGAAAAATATGCATAATTAAATATGGCTCATTGGATCCTAAAGGGAAATGAAAATTATTATGAATTTATTTGTCTGGAATGTTGATTATTTTAACAGCTGGAACAAAATTCATGCTGTTTCGAGCAATGTTGAACTGCCTGGCATTGGATGTACCAGGAATTAAAAAGATCTAGTTAAGACATGGAGGGTCCTGAAAGGGGTGAGCCAGCAGGAGTGAAGAGTAGGCTTCCAGTGTAGTGGGATGATCAGGCAAAGTACTGGGAGATGCAGGAAGGAGTTATATGAGAGCAGTAGATTA
Organism: Toxostoma redivivum; assembly: GCA_013397375.1. NCBI lineage: Eukaryota > Metazoa > Chordata > Aves > Passeriformes > Mimidae > Toxostoma > Toxostoma redivivum. The sequence goes on from VXBI01007170.1 coordinate 1,201,016, forward strand.
CAGCAAAATGACAGTTCCTTCAAAAATAGCCCTGTAACATGCCTGCTGTTGGAATTGTTTTTCTAGGTATTCCAATTTGTACAGTCATAGTCTAATTTTCTTTTTTTTTTTTTGTTTTTTTATTGAAATGACACTGACTTGCTGTTAAAATGAGAAAGCCATGAAAAGGGTGGTTGGGGATGGGTAGCAGAGAAAGATACTACGCTTTGGGGCTGTAGCACTTCAAAGAAAGCTGCTCTGTGTCCAAGAGGATCCCACAGGCAATCTGAAATACTGTAGCTTTCGTTTTCAAGTTCCAGAATACACGGTAGTGTTGATACACAATAACACAGCATCTCAAGCCGTCCTATCACATCCTTCACAGATGGAGAGTAATTCAGCATACTGCTACTTCAAACTGTAATGAGTGCTGTTTATGGATAAGCTTTTTTTTTGTATATTTTTTTAACAAAACAAGATCAACCAGAACCGAAGCATAACAAACAGCAGCGTGGGTAGGACTGTTCACTTGAGAGAAGGATTTTGCCATTTTTCTGGATGCCACTTTCTTTTAATGCTGTGCAATTCTTTGCATCTGTGTTTGCAGATTCTCACCAATCCAAACCATCACTTTGTCGACAGCTCCTTGTATAAAGATGTTATCTTAGTAGCCTGGGATCCTGCTCCCTACTCTGCAAATCTGAATGTGGTAAGATATCCACTTAGACTTTTCTTCCCAATTATTTGAAAGTACTGGAGAAATTAATTTACTCCTTTAGTCTCCTGGTTCTCCCTTTTCACCATGAACCCCAGGTTCTGTCTATATCTGAATGGAGAATGCTATGTCTATTGAAATTGGTCAGAATTGGTTTATTGGACAAAAACATTTTAGTAGCCTGCAATTATACTGAAAGGGACTGTTCTGAGATGCTAGAATAGATGAATGGTGGCATTTGTTTGAAAAAACATTGCTGTTTTCACATAACAGCGAGTTTTCTGTGCACTTGCCAAGGAGGGAACATTGCTACTTTTCACAAGTAGGTTTTATCAGGAAAGGTGAAAAACTGCATCCATTTTTCCCCACCTTCCCCTCTGCCTTCCCAAACAAAATACACCATCCTAGTGAAAATCTCTCCTGGGTGCCTTCCCCATTTCTCAGGCCTCCTCCCCACCAGCCTTCCCTTAATGTCCACTGTCCCACAGCCATCTGTGCCCTGCTGCCCACCCCCTCACTGAGAGCAGCAGATGTCCATCTGGTTGTCACTGGGGGAGCCTCTACTTTGGCTGTAGCTGCAGCTCCAGTAGACAAGTTGATCTGATGGCTTTTGGCACAGGGAGCTTGGAGCTGAGCAGGCTGCAAAGTAGAAAGTAAGCCTTCATCTGCTGAACTCCCTTAGCAACAGATGCCAGAGGCTGCCTGCTTCCCACGCAGGCTGCCATCAGCCTGCGTCATGCGCTTCTGCTGCCGCCGTCAGGGACAGGGATGCTTTCAGAGGAAGATTCACCCCCAGGCCCACATATCATGTCAAAGCTCTTTGAACCTCTTCTTTAATGTGAGGGAAAAAATGGTCTTGGCTCATCCCACAGCAGTCAATTACTTATTGGGAGTCTCTGTATGAGGAAAGGAAACAGAATAGCCCAGAGTGAGGAATGCCCTTCTAGCAGAAGCATCCACCGGTGCAGGCTGCTTTGTTACCTGCTTCTGTTCTGCAGAACCCAAATGAAGTCAGTTTATGCTATTGTACATGTAGTGTTCAAAACATGTTTAATACTATTAAAAAACATCTGACTTTTTTCCTCCCAGTGGTATAAGAAGCCAGACTACAATCTGTTCACTCCCTATGTACAGCATCGCAGGAAGAATCCAACCCAGCCATTCTACATCCTCCATCCAAAGTTTATATGGCAGCTCTGGGACATCATTCAGGAGAACACTAAAGAGAAGATACAGCCCAACCCTCCTTCTTCAGGTTTTATTGGTAGGTGTATCAAAGACGGTCTCAGTAGACATGTTAGATTAAAAAAATAATTTTAAAGTATACATTGCATTAGGATCGAGCCCATACATGTGTGCTGTTTTTCCTTGATGCTCTATATAGAAACAATGACTATGAGTATGAGAACTAGAAAATAGTTGAGTGAATTTGATGTTCTGCTTTCTTGCCCTTCACATCCATGGTATGCCTACTGTAGGAATAAGTTTGGCTTAGCACCACTAATTAGTGGTTTGTCATCAGCCTCGTCTGTTTCTGTTCGGAGCCAGGATTATTAGAAAGGCACTTGAGACAGTTTCTCATGTTCGGACTTGGATGTTTATTATATCTTATCAGAAACTACAGAAAGTACAACAGTACCTCTAGCTGCTTGCTAGAAGTAGGAAAAATGGCTACAGTTGAGATTGCTTCAAGGCCTTTTAAAGCTAAACACACCAATAAAAGTTTTACACCTATATTATTTATACTTTTGACCCAATAATAGGTTCCCATGACCCTTAGAGTGACTTTCAACTGACCAATCCAAAGGTAACTACCTAAGTTCTGTGAAGAAAAGGAAGAGAAGAAGATGAACAAGAAAAGACACCAACCAAAATTCTCCATCTTGTCCCTGTAAAAACCTCAAATTTAAAACCCATCACCCAGTGAAAACACACACCTCTAACCCACTACACATTTGTGATTTATAACTTATGATTCATATTTACAAGTCTTCTCCAAGGTTTCAGGTCCAGTGCAGTGTTTTCAAGGGGGTCTGTTCCAGGAAGCACAGAAAGCTCAACAACTTCAGATTTCTGAGATACAGCAGCCTACCATATCTATAAAACATGCATATATCGATGAGAAATTTATATTATTCCATATTAATTTATCTGTTGAGGACTTACTCAGTTCTGAAGTTCCTGGTTGGGATCACAGAGCAGAGAGTGCTCAGACAACAAATGAAAGCAGATGGCAGATCATATAGACAGGATGAAATCAGTGGCAGGCTAGGCTGTATTCCCTACATAGGCTAAGGGCTTCTAGTGCTGTCTGGGCACTTCTTCACTGGAAGCAATAGTGTTTCACTGTATTTTTTGGTCCTTCCTCAGTATTTCTGGGGGGATAATTTGGCACTGTGCCCATGTTCATACAGCAGAACAACTTATCTGATGCACAACAGGTCCTGATTGTGGATAGGTCTAAAGGATGCAAGTAGTCAGAGTGGTAAGGCTGAGTCAGGGTCATCCTTGCCTGTGCTTCTAGACTCAGAGGGTAGTAGAGCTTCAAATACCATCTTCCACTTTGGAAACTCCATCCTTTCTTCACTGACATTGTGATATTGATCTAGGTATTTGCTGCAGTCAGAAAAAGGTTTGGTTTTTTCTTTGTATCTGAATCTGAAAGCAAAGACACCTGAGATAGCATCTGATATGGGAAAACCAGATGTGAGCATTTATCTTGGGTTCTGTATGCAGTAGTGGCATCCTGGGATACCTTGGAGCATACCAAAGACCTTAGGGAGGGTGCAGAAGCTCCCAGAGGGATGACATGAAGGTATCTGGGAGATGCCCATCTATGTCCTAAGTGGGTTGTTCATACCTGGAACATGAGTGGAGAGTAAAGGAGACCTGGTGTGTTGTCAGAGGGGGGGCTTGGCTGTTGGTTACTTCCTGAAGTGAGGTTTTTTTGGAATCTGTTTGTAAAAATTCACAGGGAGAAGACAGCTCATGTGGAATGATTTCACCAGCTGCATTCACATTTTTCAAAAGTGTTTCTTGTAGCAATGAAGTTGTTGATAAAAATAGGTTAACAGCTGCTGATTGTAAGAATAGTGAAGATGATCATTGTGCTGTCAATCTGTACTTCCACCATAGATAAAAAACCCTTCAAAAGAAGAAATGGAACACTTCTTTGAAGAAATGGAATTAATTTCACTACGAGAATAGAATGGCAATCTTCAATCTCAAATCTAAATGTTAGTGACAAAAAAAATCCTTCAAGCAGAGAAAGCTTTGAGAATATAAACCATTAAACATCAAAATTTTAACAACAAAAGCTGTACAGATAAATATACTCTGTGTACAGACGCAAATTTGCCTTCTTCTCTAGTGGGAATTTTATTTATATTGTTCTTTTCCAAGGAGCAATTCTTTTTGGTAGGCTGTTACTAACTTTAAAAAAACAAGGTAGTAAGATGAGCTCATTGGATGTCATATCCACCCCATTTCATAACTAGCTACTGTTCTGATAGATGTATTTTAAATATTTTATTAGGGAGAGTCTTCCTGTTTTGGTATCCTTATCATGCATTGCACATGTAACATAATCTAAACACAGAGGTAGCACAGAAACAGCAAATTCATATTGTCAGGGACATAAAGGGCAAGATAAAGCACAAAAAATGGAATGCAGCTTGGCACAAAGCTGAAAAGTCATGTTGGTCTTCAGGTCAGGTATCTCTCAGTCACTCATGCAGCAAATAATCCTGTTGGAACTGAAGCTGGCAGACACAACTAGTGTACCTGTATGAAAGGGCTATCCTGAATATTAAGCTTCTATGTGATTCTTATAAAATCTATAAAATTATTTCCTATAGAATTAGTAGAAAGATTGAGTAAGTGATGGCCATCATAAAATATGAGTGTCTTAATTTCAAGAAGAGAAAATAATTTATTAAATGACCACACTACTAAATACCACTGTGCTTAAAGCAGCTATATGAAAGACAATATGCTGTTGCTAAAGAGAGGGTATGAATTTTTACAGAGATACACATTCCTGAATCTAAGCAATTTTTAGCATGGTCCATGATGATTCTAATCACATAGAAAAGGTTACAAAAATGGTTCTGAGTCAAGTGAGGCACTTCTGTTCCAAGCTTTTTAGTTTCCAGTAGGCCCGGTTTACAAAATTGGACAAATGTATCAATTAAAACATGGAAATATCAGAATCTTTCTTTTCACAAATGCCAAGAATGTTTTAGCATGGTCTTACACTGTTTCTTCAGTAGTTACATTTTTTTCCTGACAATTGTATCTATTCCCACTGCTTAGCACTACGTATAAGAAACTGAATCTTGCCAAAGGGAGGATGTTGGTGGAATGTGTCCTCAAGGTGTTGTTCTGCAGCAATGAGTCAGCGTCCTTCCACAGTGACTGATGTCAGGGGAATCTTTTAACATCATTAATAACTGCATTAGAGTACTTAAATCACAATATTATTAAATATCTCAGAAAGGGGGCCAGTGGGGAAGAGGTAATCTCTCACATGCTTTGACTTCAGAGGAATGAGAGAGCGAAAGAGAAGATGTAGAGCTTCTCCTCTGGTTTTTTCACTGCATGGGAGCTAGGGAAAATAATGGTTTTATCCTTCCTTTAGGGTATAGGCTGCCCTATATCTGCATAAATTCTTCCTGGACCCCCTGCCTCCTTCAAGCCCTGCCACTGAGCTCTGCACCAGCTCAGTGTTGCTGAGGAGAGGCAGCAGCAAATGACAGCTGCTGGCTGGGGTGGGAGAAGCAGAGTGCATGTGCCAGCTGTGGAAGGGAGATGAGAGGATCGGAAGAGTAGGATTGGCTGAGGGAAGGGTAGTTTGTGGGTAAAGGTCCAACAGGGTAAACCAACCTTTTGATTATAATCTGGGAGTCTCTTTTGGTTTGTTTCCTGAGACACCAGCATGGATTTCAGCTGGTTTGTAACTTTGCCTTATGTGGCATGTCATAGCTTAGCTAATGTCCCTTCTCATTATAAATCATTGACTCTTTGTCTTCCTAGTCTAGTCCATATAAGAGCTTTGAGAAGCCATTCCTTCATATTTTTGCATCACTTTTGCAGCTGCTGCCTTCATGCTTCTAAACAAATTTCTGCACTGTTTTCTCATCATCTTGCATTAGCATTAGGCAATTGCCATGGGGCTTTTCACAGTTAAAGTTGTTGGTTCACATTTAGCTGAAAATAAGTTTGTTAAAAGAGTATTGATATGTTTACATATCATCTTGGACTTGGATCTGTGCCATTTTTCTCGGAAGATATATAAGCATCCAACCACCAAACCTCGGATTTGAATTCCACTGGCAAATCCTAAATTAGCACTGTTACTAGGGAAGGATTTGCCCTACCTTTTGGCAACAGAAATAAGTCACCTCTCACTTCCTGTTAATCAGTCTTTCACTGTGAAATGTGAACTCAGTCTTCCTCCTGTCTTTCTGTACATATCAAAGTTCACTTTTTAATTGAATCTGACAGTTTATAAAGTGTCAGTCTGTACTGTTACCATTCTGATGTAAGAACTGACTGTTCCTGTACCCTCTTTGGTAGCCAATGTAAACAGCCTATTCTGACCTTAAATTTTTGTCATCTGAAGACCGAGAGTAAAACTGCAGAGTTTCTCAAGTGCAGCATTCTCTGTTCATCAGATGGGATGGTACATCAGCATTTGGAAGGTTTGAGGGCTTTTTAATAACGTTGAGATTATATAAAGGCTTTTCTGTGGAGATTTTGCTCCTGTCCACTGTTTACTTAGTGGATTTTCTATAAATTCCTACTTACCATAGTCCATCAGTACACTTTGCTGATTTACCTCTTCACAGATGACTTTAATTGAAATTCACTTTTATATACTCTTATAGAGCAGTGACTTTTATCTTTTTAAAAGCTAGGTGATAGCTGTGACTGCAGTATTTTGGTTTGTTTTCGATCAAAACATGACCTGTGTAGATTCTTACATTTTAAGTTGTCTGTGTAGGTGGTAGTTTTGCTATGTGCTAGAAATTTTAGCATAGCATGCAATCCACTGAACACAAAATAACTAAGAGCAGATTACTTTATTGTTGGGAGAAGGGAAATGTTGTTTGAGACTTTACAGTTGACATAACAGTTTTAACATTATGCATCATTAACAGTTGATAACATTATTTTAATCTTCATTTGCATGCATCAAGACAATAGTACAAGCAAGGCTATCATTACACTGCAACATTAGCAGGTCATTGTATGACTAAGAACTTAAATTTAAAACGGCTTTGGAGAGCATGTTGCATACAAGTATAAAGCTGATCTCCAGCTCTGCTTAGAAAACAATGCACTTTCATGAACTGAAAGAAAAAATTAGACATATTCAGAGTTGCCTTTGTTGCTGTTATTCAGTTGTTCTAACAGCAATTGCAGCAGGAATGGAATAGTGCTCACTCTTTCCAGCTCAGTGTTATTCAAGTATCAGCACACAAATAAATAATACTTTCAATACATAAGCTTCAAATTACTGTTATGCTAATAAAAAGCACACTGAAAGTTGAGTATCTCCCACTTCCCAAAATGGAGACATAAAAGAGCAAATTCTTCTCTTAAATCACATTAAAAAAAATTATTCCAGTAAATCACCCAAAATTAAATAATACATCTGGAATTACATTATTTTACTGGCCATCATTTTCCAGTCTATGCTCATATTACAGAATGTATTATTGTGATTAATGTAGAACTTTTTGCATTCACCAAGTTATAAATATGTAATTTTCTAAGTCTACTATGTAATGCTAGTATCTACACATCAATGATGACAAGTATTGCACAAATTATTAAGCTTAGGCACAGGGCTGCTTGGTGACAATGATAAATAATTTGGTTTTCTTGTGGTTAATGTTTTTTACATAGTTCATGATCTAAAATGAGATAAAAGAACACTTTTTTAGAAACAAAGTGCTTTAAAAAGCCAGAGCTACTTTTGCTGCATATACCAAAGAATAACTGGGCACACTTGGCCCAGTTTCAAGGAGTTTCCTGTGGTATCTGCAGTCCAGTCAGAAGAGACTATAGAGATAGACTATCATATAGAAAACATACATTCTAAATGCTTTATGCTAATTTGTAATACACAGATTATCAAACACAAGCTAACTAGTATATCTAGCTAAATTATTTTCTGTAACTGAATTTACAATGGTGTAAAATGAGACATTATGAGCAAAATCAGATTATGTGCATTTACATGTTTTCAGCATCTCATACATTAGATTATAATGATTCTGTGTTCTTGATGAATGTTTGAGTTACACTTATAATTCTAGATGCTTTTGTACAGCATCTGTTGATCCAGATATATTAAGCTATATTTTATTTATTTGTAAACTAGAGAACATTCTTTTTTAAATTAGAATGCTAGCACAAAGCTTAATCGTACCATAAAATATTCGTGTTGGAAAATCAAAACCTTTAGAGTAATTCAAATTGCCAAGAACAAATCGAAAAAACATTCTCTCCTTTTGATTAGAATCCATAGTACATGTTCTTTTGTAAAAACCATCCATGCAAGGAATTTAATCTTCATATAATTCTGGTTTAAATGTTCTCAGTGCGGATTGTAAAAGCTAGGTTTATTTGTGCCAGTTGGACTGAGTTTAAACTATACCCAACACTTCCTAACACCATCGATATCTACTAAATAGGAAAAAATAAAAGTACTACACTACACTTGATCTTAACCAAAATGCCAAGAGAAAACACACTTTTCTAAGCATTTTGAAATGCTAATATATACTTCAAAATATGTAATACTGTTTAAGTGCCTACAATTGTACTGTTTTAACAAAGTTGCATTTGACTGTTTCTCTGACAACCACATCATTTCTCTGGAATAATATATTTTATAGTATTCTATGCTCACAATTATTTTATTTTTTTTCCTTTATTTTTTTTTTTTTAGTGTCCATTTGGGTGTTGTGAATGTTTTATAGTTGAATGGCAATGTTCATAAAGCACAACTTTGAATGTTCTACCATAATACAGGTAGAATTATTTGTAATCCAAATGGGACTTTTAAAAATTCAGCAAGGGTATTAAAATTAGATTAGAGTGGCCTATGCAGAATTATTTTCAGTTGTGATTCTGAATGTATGGTAGCTCCAGTTATGTTTGTCAAATCTAAAATCAGGCTGGATACCCTGACCTTTTCCTTAATGTGAAATATGGTTTGGATATTTAAGATCTAAAAAGCTTTTTAATATTTAGATGCTATAGACAGCCTATAGGCTTTCCCTTTCAGGTTTTATGTTTTCTCAAGTTGTGTATGTCTACTGGCCTTCCCTAAATACTCTGTAATTCTCTGCTTTTACTCCCATTCCCATACCTTAATATTTATGAATGCTGGATATAAAACCAAAAAGCATCTCCTTTCTTAATCCTTAGACATGTACTGTTTCCTTAAAGTGCCCACTTTCTTCTGCTGACAGCTAAAGAGCCTGTGATGCCTCAGGTATTAGGTAACTACAGTAGGGGCACATTTGATCATGCCTTGTTTTTATTTCTTCTCACTGTGCTTCTGGAAAAGCCAGTCATATTATTTTTCATGAAACTCCAAAAGCTACTTACATAGGAGTAGAGGAGAAGGTTCTTGACAGCCAAGTGGCAGACTCTTATTTTTGGTTTCTGTCTAGTCAGTGGACAGAAACAACACTTAAGGAAAATTCTCTGTAAGTGGACAATTCAACACATCCTAAAATAAGTCAGATGAGTTTTGCCCTAGAAATACCTTGTCTCTAAAGAATGCTTTAAACCAGCCAGGTCAGAGAAGGGCATGGACATCTCAGTAAGATTAGTTCTGTCCAAACTCTATATTGTGTTGGGACAATGACAGTCTCATCCTGTTTATTAATAGCTCCTTAGGTCATGTGTAAGACAGTATGTGCTGTTTTATAGCTAATAATTGTGTATTGACTGAAAATTGTTGTAAATACTGTTAGCAAAGACAAATATTGAAGTGTATCATATGGAAATTCTTCACCCTACAGGCTATCAAACAATGAGGTTTTCATTCATACTGATAATCCTGGAGGCATATTGAGATATGGAACAAAGTTGATGCAGATGATGTTGAATTGGGTAGTGATGTGAAAAGTACACAGATGAAAGAAATAAATGTATAGACATACTCTGAGGGCAGTACAGGGATAAGAAATAAATGAGGCACACTTGGACACTACAGGTGTGGGAGAAAATGCCAAGAAATTCAGCCACAGAAGAGAAACTTAGGAAGCAATAACACAGAAAGAAACATGTAAAGATAACAAATGGGAAGCAAGGTGGGACTTTTCAGAATAGAGAGGCAAGCAAAATGAGTTAATGGAACCAAGATTAATTCTGAAAGCAGTCAGGCACATTCCTCTTCTTTAGCTTTGAGACTACATCCAAAACACAAAAGTTCAAACATAATGTAAAAAAATATTTTGAGGGTCATGTAAGTGGCAAAAACCAGTTGGTGATTTAAGAGATTTATAATATCACTGAAGCTAAATGGAGGCAAGAAGGGAAGGTTGATGAAAATACAGACACCTTGGCACACTTATATCTGCTGGATACAGATGTCAGTAATTCCCTGCAATGTTGTTAAAACCAAGCAAAGTGAGGAACAGAGTTAAAGAGTGGTATGAAAAAACATGGCATGGAATGTGAGATCTGTAGTCCAGGGAGCTCTGTTGGCAGCTCTATTTTAAGGACTTAGGAAAAACAACCTAGACACATGGCATTAGAAAAAAATAGAACAAAACCTGAATATATCCTAGTACATGGACTGATGTAAATGTCTTAGTGGTCTAAACTGCTATTCTTTTAAAGATGCTCAATTAACATTTTTTTAAACTGAATTTTCACTAATGATTCTACAACACTAGGGCTGTCTCCTGTGGAGGGGTTTCACATACTCCAAGGCATGAGACACAAATGAAACCATTTCTTCTCTTTTAGAGAGGACTGTATTTGTACCAAAAAAAAAAAAAAAAGATGGCTTCCTTTCCAAAAAGAACCTTTTTTTTTTAATTCTTCCTTTTTCATCCCCTTGTTTTCTTGTTTTGTTTTTTTTTAATGCAATGCAGAACAGCAGGAGCAGATAATTCTGGGGGAGAATCTGGGGGCTGTAATAGCTCAGTGGAGGGACCTACCTCCTCAGGTTCATATGTAATCCTGCATCTCACCCACAGATGGTGTGGATGGAAGTCCTGGTTGTGCCACATTGTAGGTCCCATGGGCTGGAGGTCTGTAGTGTCAGAGTTGCTAAAGGAGGAACAGCCTAGCACTGAAAACCATTTTTGCCCAGACTGGAGTTTGAACATTTGACGTGTACACAAAGCCTGGAAGTATCAGGAGTGCTCCTGATTCCACCAGGACAGATAAGCCTCTAACACAGGGACAGTTGTGTATGTGGTAATCTCTACTTCTTGTTGTAGCTCATCTTTCAGACTTCAACAGAAGAATGAGCTATAACTTCGCTGTTACCACAAAAAAATAGTCTGCCATGGTACTTCTGCCATATCTTTCCTTCTGCCAAACATCATTGTCCAGCATGAGCAAAAATGCAAGTAAAAGTTACGGTTATTTATGAGCAACCTAGACTGAAATCCAAAGACATGGTCTGGATGGAACCAGCCGGGAAAGATAAGGAGCTAAACTAGATAGCCCAGCATGCCTTTTAGATTGACACTGTACCACTGATGACTAGAGGCTAAAACTCTACCACTTCTAAATCCTCCATTAACTAATTTACAGGAAAGTCAATGATACTGCTTAAAATTTTGTCATGATTGAACCATACCTGGAGTTAAGTGGCTATTTTTCTGTTATTAAGGAGTCACAATTTTTGTTCTTGACAGTTTTCCAAACCCAAAAATGGCAACTTCCTTTATTACTTTTAGAGTTCACTTGGTAATATGGCAGTGAAATAAAACATGCTTTGGTTAAGGCTTGTACTTTCCATGAGAGACAGCTTTCCTAAGATGTTGGTGATATAGCTTTTGCAATTGGCTCTGGGTGCAGGAAAGAAGTCATTTTACTATCTGTTTCTGGATGTGGTTCATCACTGCGCATTTCCACCGTCCACCCTCTGATCCAGCTGGATAACAGTTACCTTGGAATGGTAGGTGGGCTCTCCGTCGGTGGAGGAAGGAGACTGGCAGTGGAAAAGCTGACGAAAGCACTTGTAAAACTAAAACAACAGAAAAACAAACAATTCTATATATAGCTGCTTGGCAGGTTACAATTCAGAGCATCTCTACAACATCTTCAAGGCAAGGTAACTTGGTTTATTAAGATTGTACTTTGTGTTCAAATAGGGACTAAACATTTTTTCACCATGAATATGTGTTTCTTGCTGCTTAAGACTGAAGTTCACTCAAATTTGAGAATGCTTTTCTAACACTGTAGATTCTGTAGAGTGTAAAGCTGTAGAACAATTATAAAATATTTTCAGAACCTTTAATTTATGATAAAAGATTTAATAACAGAAGTAATTGGTTTTCAGTTATTTCACACATCAGGCAGGGAAAAGTCATTTTGATAATCTAATGATACACAGCAGGGAGAACATAGGGTTCTTTTCATTAGCAAGTCATTGAAATCCCTGCATTCCCAAACTGTAAATGAAACTTAGAAAATGGCTTTGCTTAATTAAGAAACCAAAATAATTTTTTATGTTAATTCATTTTACTTCTGAGATCTACCCAAAACACTATTGATGATGCCAAAGCTGTTGTGCAGAAAAAAACCCCAAAAAACAGTTGCATCAATGGTCATCTGTAAGTGCCAAGTGAGCAGAGTTATAGATACCCCCTCTGAGAGCTGCCAGTTCTATTCAACAGATAGGGATACCAGTAGTGCTACAAATGCCTCAATACATTTTCTACACAAATTTATTTTTTAAGTGAAATCTTAAAAAAAATAAACAGCATCCAAAACCTACTTTATGTCACTTTCCTTTTGGATGGCTTTGTGAAACAGAAAAGGTTTCCAGGAGCTGTGATTAATGTGAAAGTATTGTGGTTTAGACAATATTGTTGATCATTATCTGGTATTAGTCCATCTGAAAATGTGCAGTTGCAACAGCAATATTTCTCTTGCTTCAAGGCTGTAAACACCACAATTGATGGTGCTGATGATAGTGTGCCATTGGCACATGGCAGAAAAAAATGGTTTGGCATTTTGTGGATTTCTGCTTGCTAAGCGAGGAAGTGGTGAGGGGCTTTTCCTTATGTCAGCACTGCTTTAGGTAGGAATTAGTGTCTGATGTCTCTCCATGAGACTCTTGACAGAATTGTCTGAAGCTGTGTGCCACCACTACATAGGTGATGTTTCTTTATATGACCTTCTGGATGTGCTTGGCCAAGCCTTGCTGCTTAAAGGGAAGCAAGTGGGTGGGAGTGGAATTGGTTCAATTTCAGACTAAGAAAGACCAACATTGCAATAAAGTGGAAATGTTTCAAGGATTCTTGTGGATGATGTTTTGTGGACAGTCCATAGAGTAAATGGGGGGAGGTGGGAAAGGGCAGTCTTCTCACTCAGGAGGCTGATGGTGATATGCAACTTCTTTATAGGCTTTTCACTCTTTCTTTATGACTGCTATCCTACCCTGTTGACTCTACAGGGATCACAATCTTTATGTATCAGGGAAAAGTGAAAGCTGCTCAAATAAAAGGAACGACTGCTTTGCTTAATGATTTTACAGAAGACTTAAGGTGTGCAACAGCAAAGAAAAGAGGGAAAGAAAAAATAGATAGGATAGCTACAGGGAAATTACTGCAAGAAAAGTGAAAGCTGGTGTTCACTCTTGTTTCCACTTCTTGTTGCAGGCATCCTCATCATGATGTCGATGTGTAATGAAGTGCACGTGTACGAGTACATCCCTTCAGTGCGACAGACAGACCTGTGTCACTACCATGAACTCTACTACGATGCAGCCTGCACCTTGGGGGCCTACCACCCCCTGCTCTACGAGAAGCTCCTGGTGCAGAGGATGAACAAAGGTTTGCAGGATGATCTGTATCGCAAGGGGAAAGTCATTTTGCCAGGGTTCAAAGCTGTCAAGTGCCCCAAACGAAATAATTTCTCACACTTGTAGAAGTAAGTCTTTCAGACACAATGTGCAATAAGGTACTACTGTTGTACTATAAACAAGAAGAGAATACTTGAAAAAATATATCTTAGACCAATCTAGTCTTGAGTCTATAAATTGTAATTAAGTAGCAGGCATGAGAAATACTTCTTTTCTGAGCCTGAGTATTTATTACTGCTTTGCAAATAGTTACAGAAAAAAAAAAAGCAAAGGCTTAGCTCATGAAGGTGCAAAGGACATACTTAGGCAGAAATATAATGTATTGTTGTTGGTGTGACTGTCAGAATTTGTCGGTGGTCTCATGCCACATATGCTAGACTATAATTTTTTTTTTAATGAATTTATTTAATTGTCAAACCTGGCATTGTGAAGCAGCCTCTATTGTTCATGTATGTAAAGAGCGGCCAGTTGAACAATTGCAGCATTTCCCGTGGCTCCATGGGATTTTCACACTCTCCCAGAATGAAATGATTGCTGCTCCAAGCTGTGCAGTCATTCACTAGAGCAGACTCTAATGACTCTTCCTATGCAGGCTCAGTTCCAGCCCTCCAGCTGATCAGGGGCTTAGGGTGGCCCTGAAGTGTGTGTGGTTGGAGAGGGCTGTGCACAGCTAAACCAGTTAAACTACTGGATGTATTTTTGGATGCCAGTTTCCCATACTTACACTGACTGCAGAGGGAAGAGAGAAATGTCTCATTTCTTGAGAGAAAAAAGAACATATTTGTAACCCAGTTAGGAAGAAAAACTCTCTCTGAAAGGACTATCAGGAAGGTGAGAGATGGAAATGCTGCCTTCCTCCAGTCTGCACAGATACAGACCATCCAGAGAAAGCCAAGGGAGGCTGTGCAGCATTCACCCATCACACTGAAAGCAAGCTTAGAGGGAACTCACCTCTTGTCAACAAAGATAGCATTCAGGAATACAGACATTATTTGGTAGGTATTTCATTGGTATCTGAATCAAAATCACTTGTTCACAAGTTCTTGCTGTTCAGAAAGAAGTTTTCTGACGAAAGAAGACGTTATCAGCATTTTTTACTTAATGCTTGAAAGACTATAACCCAGAAAAGCTGTAATGCCTGCAAAAAAACCTGACTACGGATTGCAAATGGAGATGGTTTGATATTTTCATTCATAACACATAAGGACACTATTCTTTAAGGCAATACTAAAAGTTAATGGTCTGGAGTGGTTTTCTCAGTTTTTTGTTTTGGTTTGGTTTTTTCCCACCTGACTGTACATTTTCTTTTAGAGTAAGTTCAGGAGGAATATGTATATACAGAAGCACAGCTATATCCTACTCATATCCATCCAGTAAAAAAGCAGACAGGTGCATTGAAAAAAATGGCTGACTGGTTGTGGTGAAAACTTTTTTGTGTGTTTTGACTTAGGCAAAAAGCCTCTTGCCAGAAAGCCAAAAAAAAAAAAAAAAAAAANAAAAACCCTTTCACAAAAAAAAAAAAAAAAAAAAAAAAAACAACAACAACATTAATGACTATTTCACCTTCAATTGTAATGTATGTATAATCAAAAAATCCTTTTTCTCTCACTCAGCTCTTTGGGAAGGAGTATTGGAAGGATCTTTTGGAAGGATTATTTTCCTTCCTCAAAATGAAGAATATATATCTTACACAGGACTTAGGCTTCTTTTTTGGGCTTTATGATGATCTTAAGTTTCTTCTTGTTGACAGAAATTATCTGTAGATGATCATATACTGTACTTCTGTCTTGTATAGATAGTTATGTCTATAAGGCATTTTGGTACATATCAAAATTAATAGGTTTTACTCATACTAATCTTGGACTCTGGATATAGTACATACCAATTTCTTTTTAATGTTATGTGTAGTGGCAACTTTTATTCTTGAAGTTAATAACAATGTTATTTAAATGCATGGAGGATAGATAGCCTACACAGAACTAATCTATTTTCCCATATGTTTGGTACTCTGTTTGCAAAACATAAGCAGTCTGAACAGTGCAATCAAATGTCTCTCTCTGCTGTACCCTGGGTTAACTACGACATAACTGTAAAGGAAGAGAGTTTAGCTTTCTAAGACTAGTGAATATGCTACTTTTCAATAAGCAGGAACTTCTAGAGTTCCAAAAAGAAAAAAAAAATCACTTTGACTGGCCTGCAACCACTAACTTTTAATTTTGATTTTCACAAAGAAGAAAAATACTAATTGCATTGCCCAACCACCCACAGCAGGATTGTGTAGTATAATTTATTCTCTCAATAATTTGTCAGAATAATCAACATAGCTGTTGATTATACAAAACAAGGCAAATTTATAAAGTTTCATGTAACAAGTGCTGAGCGTACCTACTTAGTACATCATTTATATACCAATGCAGAACCAGATCTGAGATGTTATATAATGAACTGTATATTTTTAATTTACTGGACTGCACACTCAAGTCCTTGCAGCCAAAATTTTTTCTTTGCCATATCCTTCTTTATATGGCAGTCAGTCCTCCTTCCACAAGTGCAAATGTGATTGTTGTAGTACCATCACCTCAGAAGATGCTGCAGAGCTGTGCTGCAAAAGTTTGCTCACAGAGGAGGAAGACCAACTTGTGATGCCACCTTCTAAAAATGAGCCTGGAATGGCTTTCTAACACTGGTTTTCACTGTGATGTTTTACTGGTCTACCTGCTCAAACACATTGTGCTTGGTGAAAGAGCATTTTCTCTCCTACCTTGTCTTGTGCTCCTTCAGCTTTTGGCACTAGTGCAAGTGTGTTTGATCTGCTAATTGAGGACTCCCCTCCACTTGCTGCAAGAGGGGAAGGGGCAAGAATAAAAGGGAAATATAAAGGCCTGCAGAGGTGCTCCTATCACCACTTCTTACTCTCTGTGGCATTGGCATTGCTGGCTTTTATAAAAGCCCTCCAAGTGTTTTTGAATTAATGGGCATTTCCCCATCCCTTGTGAGGGCAGAGAAATGTTTGCAAAGAACCACATTCAGTAAGTTTAAAACAGTCAATGTGTAATAACACTGAACCACGGCTCTTCTAAAAATAATAGGTGAGAGAGCTGGTTTTAGATGTGTGTTAAATGCAGCAGTGTGAAAGGAAGTGTATTTTTTCACCAAGATCATGGGACTTTCTGGGGAAAAGATACAGGCATGGCTACATAGCTCTCCCATGTGGCTGTCACACACTAACAGAGTGGGACAGCACCTAGACAAGAGAGGTTTGCACAAACCTGGTGCATCTCAAGGTGCCTCATCAGCCAAGCAATTGCCTCTGCTCTTGGGCCCCCGAGCTCCCTTTGCACTTGTAGGCTTTAAGTTTATGGAATTTTACAGACAAGTTGGAACAAGTTGCCTTCAAACACTATCAAGCCTCATTTCTGTGCCCTGGTGCTGTGGACAACAGTTAAATTTAGCTGAAACAAACCAGAAACACAGCAGCAGCTTAAGGAAATGTGCTGAGTTTATGCTGAATTTAATTATGCTCTTCTTTCCCCACTGTGAATTCTGTAACTTTTCTGACTTGAGGTGCTCTATAATTTTATGCATTTATTTTTGGATGGTGAAATTGTGGTATTCTTTTGTTCAAGAAAAAATTACAAAATATTTTGCCTCGTTTTGAGATAAAATCTTTTTACTAGAAAAAACACATTATTTTGTTCCATTCCTCTATAGTTCTAAAGGTTACCTCAGCATAAACTCACATCTCAGTCCTTCCTTGGAATAAACTACTACACCTTTTTTTACCTTGTGCAGTTTTATGCTGTAAAAACTCTGGTAAATTCAATGAAATTACATGATTTTCCTTTGGAGAGAGAGAGGGGTGATATAAACACTCATTTGTACACTGTCAGTGTACAAATTTAATTTAAGCTTTGCTTGTCTTTGGTCAAGACACTTTCTTTGGTGAAGACATCCAAATTCTGAACTTGTTGCTGTAGATCTCTTGCCAAAGTCATAAAAACCAAAAGAGTTGTTTGTTTTGTATTGTTTTTGAAACGAAGTGTCTACACTTACTGGTTGCACAGACTGAGCACAGTCATTTTAGAGACTGAATTAAACAGGAATTCAAAACACATGCGGAGCAATCCCCGGTGGAGTTTTAAATTTCTGTTTTCTTCAGAAGATTTAAGGATGGAAAATGCCATTTGGACAGTGACACAGATGTACTATGAAAGAAGTATTAAATGCATTGACTGCAACAATAAATGGTTACTGTTTTTCCCTTCATGCTTTCTAAAGTTGATGCATATTTAAATCAAATCCTGCTTTGAAGTAGGTAATTCAGATGCCTGCTGTTAAAATGATTTGAATCTTTCCCAGCATCTATCCTCTCACACACAAGGAGGATATCTGATGTAACTTTTTGAATTTTAAAGTAGCCCATGTCGAGGGTACGTGAATCATTTAATGAATTTTGACAGTGCAGATGTCTTCTCTCTGGCTTAGCAATCAGATTCAGAATTTTGTTCTTGAAATAAGAGTTGTGTGTAAAAGCCTTACTTTTTTTTCATATCATCCCATCGGTCTTAAAATATGTAGTCATTGAACTATTCAAATATAGACTGTGTACTTTTTTAATAGCTTTGAGAATTATTTTGTATGATGATTTTTTTAAATGAATGTGTACTCTAATAACAAACCTTAAGATTTTACAGGAGTCACATTTTTAAGCAGTGTTTGTATACATTTTAACACTTTTTATATTTTCTATTATGATTTTGTATATTTTTATGTATACACAGTGTACAGATTTTTTCCTGTAAATAAAACATTTGTTTTCATTTGTTTAGGAGTGCTGGTCTTTTCATATTGCCTTACATGAATGACACTGAACTGCAGGTGGAACAAAAGAGGGAAGGTGCCGTCAGTTCTGCCCACAATTTCAATAAGATCTCAAATGGAAATGGGCAGCTAATCTGACTAGGAGGTATCATGGTAAACTACAGAAAAGAGCCAAATATGGTAAAGCCAGTTTTATTCTAAAGTGAACATGTGGAGCCAAGCAGATGTGCTAGGATTCTCTGGGAGAATATATTCACCATAACTTTCTTGTGATTGTCAAGCAAGGAGTTTGTCAATTGTCAAATATGAAGGTCGTGCTCTGATGACTCGCTGATGTACTTGAAATGCTGATAGACTTCAGCTACATGGCTGTGCTACCCATTCAAGGAATCGTGTTTGAGGGAGAACAGGCTTTTTAATAAATTATTAATTAAAATGAAAAATAACTTAACAAAGGGAAAATGTAACTTGCCATTCAGTCCATGGTGAAGTACCGTATAATTCAACCTCAACAAGCGTGCTTACATCCATTAAATGTGGAGCATACTGCTGCTTTTTGGCAGTTCTTGAACTGCACAGGGGCCTGAGTTGGGCCAGTGGAGGTGTTAAATCAGTGTTTTCATCCCAGGGACTCATTTTGAGTCCATGCCAACAAGAAAGCTGGTTACGCATTAGTGGGATGATAAAAGTTGGATTGCCATCATGGACACTCCTGGCAGCTCATCCTGTGTGTTACACCACCTCCTGGAAGGCAGTGTTGAGAGGCCAGTTACTGTCATGATATGCAAGTAACACCTCTCAGAAAACTCACATCAGTGAGATACTCTAGAGGATAAACTGAATGCTGGGGCCTAGGAATGAAGCAACTAATTGATACTTTTTAAATCCAGCAACTCTGCTTTCTTTATTTAAAAAACTAACAAGAAAATATGATCACTATGTTCCATCTATTAAATGCTCAGTCAATTTCACTCTCTGTGACATGAGAGAGGACATTCTTGTCTCACTCCATTCAAACTGTACCTCAGTAAGGAGGTGTAAGTCCATGAACTATATTGTGTGGGGTACAGAAGACTACTTAAAGCGATTGCATCCAGACCTGGAACCTCCAGCATAAGAAAGACCTGGACTTGTTGGAGCAAATCCAGAGGAGGGGCAACAAAGATCAGAGGGCTTAAGCACTTCTCTTATGAGGAAAGGCTCTGGGTGGCCTTTCAGTATTTAAAGTGGACTTATAAAAGAGAAGGGACAGGCATTTTAGTAGGGCCTGTAGCAATAGGAGTAATGGTTTTAATCTAAAATAGTGTAGATTTTGACTAGCTATAAGAAAGAAATCTTTTGACAAGCATGGTGGAACACTGGAACAGGTTTTCAAGAGAGGTGGTGGGTGCCCCATCCCTGGAAATATTCAAGGTCAGATTGAATGGGACTTTGAAGAAACTGGCTGAGTTGAAGAAGGTTCAGTTCATTGCAGGGAGATGATGAGCTTCAAAAGTGAACCTTCCAACCCAAACTATTCTGTGATACTAGATAAGACAAGTAGACAAGAAAGGGACGAGTCAGTCTTTTACTATAATCACATCCACCATCTTCTGCAGTTAACTGCACCTGCAGCAGTAAACAGTATCTCACTGTGGGACTGCATCAATTCGTGTGAACAGAGCACTAACACTTGTGGTTTGTTTGGACTTCTAGCTTTCCTGGTATCTTGATCTTTCCAGGGTGACAAATTTGATTGCTTCATCAGAATGGCATGGATTTATCTTAAAACTTACCAATGTCTACTTCACTTAGGTAGCCTTCCTTGGTTTTTTAGATTCTACTTTCTTACACAGAAAGTTACTCCAGAGAATGAACTTCAAAGAAATGGCAGTACTGTTATGCAAGTGTAGTCTGATCCCAAACTTCATGCCTTGATAACCAAGGCAAGTAAGAAGTTGCCCTTCCTCTATAACAGCATGCTCTGTTATTTTTTTTTTCCTAAAAGTAAGCTAAGTAAATGCTTATTTAGTTTGATGAAAATATTAACTGATTATATTAAGCTGAGAAGTAACTATAATGCAGTAATATAGTGGGGGTTTTTTAAACTGGAGGCAGAATAGCCATCAGAAGACTGGAAGCACAAGTAGGTTGTGACAGATCACAGGGGGAATCATTGCTGGTATGATTGCTGGATTCTTAGAAATTATAAAAGTAGAGAACGAGGTCCAGTGAAAGGAAGGGGGAGAGACAAGAAATTATGAAAAATACCAAGAAAACAGAAAGAAACAGCTAGAAGATGTACAATAACAGATGGGCAGGACTGTTGCTTTTTCCTAATAGTCGCTTACTTGGGTTTGGCATTTTGTTTCTTAATTATTTTTTTCTACACATTTGAAAGAAATACAACTCATCTGTTGGTGCTCATATTGCTGCTGTCAGGTTTAGTGTGCTGGGATGTCATCTTAAAATGAAGAACTATAGTAGGGCTAAGAACCGACTTCTGCTGGAGTTCAGCTTCTTTGTAAACAAATGAATCCCACAAATTTAACTGAGAAAAGACTAACAGGGTTACACTGCTACTCTGAACAACCTCCTCCCTGTGCTTATAGTCATTTGTATGATAACTGAAATAAGACAACCAATTTCCTCTGGTGACCTGTTTCTGCACACAGACAAATACAAATCAAATTTCCTCTTGGTTCCAAGATGCTGACAGGTAGGGGATAATTACCGTAGCAACAATTCTTCATACACTTGTGAGAGGACTCCAGAAACCCTGAGGGTTACCAAGGGCAGGCAATAGGCATCACAGGTGCCTTGATTTTATGGAAGCAGCCAGAGGGGAAAAACTAGTGCCAGTGCTGACTCCAGGCTGTGTCAGCTGCTGTTAATTACCTTGCTCCCAAAGAGTTGTCTGACTGCAACTGAGCTGCCTGCTTAAAATATTTTACTGCCCCACCTTCCAAACATTAGCTGTTTTCCACCCTCAGTCCTAGAGCAGTGATGGATAGGTAGTGCTGGCTGCATCCTGCACTGCTGTACCATGTGCAGCAGGTGTGTCTCCTGTGCAGGTGAGGCACTCGGGGTGGGGGGTGAGAGTGTTGCTAATGGAAGAGGTTTGGGCAATTCTGGATTGTTTTGGTTTGTACAAATCTAGAAGGCTTTGTTTTATCTTTTAAGCATTGTTTAGTGATAGCAATTTTATAATGTGAATGTTAGAGTTATGAGTTAGAGTTCATGACTTGTGAGTTCGATGTTTTGTAAACTAGGCAGCATTCTGGATTTAAAATATCGACACTTTGGACTAAGATAGAGACAGCATGAAAACATTTTGCCAAATTAAGGCAAGAAATATGCAACATGTGTCTGGGGCAAGCTAAAAGTGCCAGAGGTCTACCCCTGGGCCCAGCCTTACTGCCCATGAGGCACATGAGCCAGGAGGTTTATACAAAGTGCTGTATCCTGAGCATGAAGAAGACAGGTGACCAGAAAGGAAAAGTGGGAAAGGTTTGATTCTGGATCTGTTTCTGAGCCTGCTTTTTCAGTAAAAGGGATCGGAGTCTTAGTTGATGCTTTCAACTGGATCAAGCCACATTACTTTTCTCCCCTAGCAATATTCCTCTTTGTAAGTGTTGGACTGTTTTTCAGTTATTTCCAGTGCTTGTTTTTGTCTATACAAATGAAATTATAAGCTATCTGATGTACCTTATTTAGACTTTACAAATGCATGGGGTTGAATGTAGCTGTCAGGACATTAGGCATTTTAATGAGCAGTTGTAGCATCTCAAGAAGTAGAAATAAGAAGAAAACATGTAAGCTGTTACCAAAACAATATTAACAAAATTGTTCCACGATAGAAGAGCAAGAAAGGCAGAAACAACAGAGCATATACCATGCCTGAGAAATATTGCCTTATTCTTATGTTTATAATATGTTATTTAGATAATTATTTTAAAATACTCCTTTTAGATAAGTCCCCATTAAACATATGCTCTCATATAAAGTTAACAAAGTGAGACATCAAAGATGAAGGGATCATAAAGTGGGGATAGTTATTTTGTCAGAGGAAAGCAGGGAGAAACTTTTCTTTGACCATCCTTGAGTGTAATCAGCATGGCTGCTGAACTTCAAAGGGATTGATTATGTTCATGAAAGCAAATATTAACAATGCTACCATGTCTTCAGTGCACACTGGTTTAAGACAGCACATGGTTGCTTTCAATGGGTTTATCACTGCAGGAAAAACAGACCAGTTGTCATATTTATTTCACAAATGCTCTTCCCTGGCCTTAAACAGAGCTACTAATCCCCATACAGTATACAATACAATCAGCATGTGAAGATAATTCCTCCTACCTCAAAGAAACTCTTAAGTTTCCTAAAGCAACATGAGGAACTTCAGTGAATAGCAACAAAATGGATCGTCCCTGTTTCCTACTCCTATTTCATAGGTTAGAATTGTTTAGGGTTTTGCAGTGTGATTGATGGATCCTTACTAACAGAGGCAGCAGCAAATTTACCAGTCCCTACAGTAACATTCTACTTCATGAGGAGAAATGGAGGGTCTATTACCACTATAATATGGGATGAGTGATTCCAGATCATTTTAAAATAACCCAAATTTTGCTGGAAGTTTAAAGCACAACTACAAGAAGTATTTTGACACCTGAAAAATCTATGTGTTTATTTAGTTGCAGTCAGTATGCTGTTCTGCTGACCCAGTTTTTTCTTGTATTTTCAGTTCTTCAGCCATGGACTCTAGATCAGCCCAAATGGATTAAAATAAAGATTCCAGCTGATTGTGATGGGTTTATGCTGGTATATTCCTGCCCCAATCTTGCTATGAATATAGTACATTATTAAATATTTGTAGAAATGTGATCTTATTGTGTTGAGGGAGTTTTATTTGTGAATGGGTGTGGGTTTTTGGCGGGGGGGGCGTAGTTATGAACTGCCTATCTTGGGTGTGTATGTAACATGTTTAGGGGAAACATATCTTCCAGATGTTCCTTAAAGAGTTTCATTAAGGCTGAGACCCAGAACACTGCCCAAAGAAATCCAAAGTGTTCTTTCCATTAGGTTATTTTTGTACTAAAATACCAATAGCTATCTTCCCTTGTGAACTTCTCAGGGTCTTTTTGCTTTAGGGTTGGTCACTCTTGCATTCTGCTAAGTCTCACACACACACAGAAACTTCAGCAGCTCTTGGGCATTTTACCTACTGATTCTTCTTCCTTGGCACATCTAATTCTACCTCTGGCTAAAACATAGGTTCTTACAAGCCTCTTCCTCCCCCAGATTTCCTGACCACCTGCCCTGTTGCTTCTTTTGCCCAAAATTATATTTCTATCAATTCCTATGAATGAGATACAGGAAGTTCTCTGATATGGGAATGCTGGAAGAACCTTTTAATTGCCAGATAAGCATTCTGATGATGGACAAGAGCTCTTGTTACTTTTTCAAAGAATGAGAGCTGCAGTATAGTAAGTGGTGGGTTTAAAGGATGAGGACTAAGTCTTCCCTGGGTTTTACTTTTATCTTGGTTTGCAGGCATTTATATATTGATTTTACCCAAGGCAGAATTAGAAGTTACTGAGAGGGGGTTGATTTGTGACTGTCTTTTAGTAGGAGTCATTTGGTTTTACGTGTGAGTAATGCAATAACAGAACCCATTGGGCTGAGAAATCAGAATTTCTGTTCTGACAGAATTTTTAATTCTTCTATAATTTATTTCTCATATTGATCAAAACCAAAACAAATTATAAAAAAATTCCAGACAAAATCCCGTCAAAATACCTAGTTACATGTAGGTGTCTTTATGGGTCTACAGTTCTGCTTCATTCTGACTGTTCTCCTATTAATTAGATCACTGGGCTGAGCTACATGTCACTGCATTTCCTCCCCCTCACTGAGCCACTGCTGTTCCTGGACATGGGGGATACAGTCTGGTAGGAGAGCTTGATCTGCTGAGTGAAGGACAGTGTTTTTCATTGAAGATACTTTTGACAAGAACCAAGGTGTAGAAGCCTAAGCATGGAGATCTGGGCTGAAATGTCCTTTTTTTCCCTGCTAAAAATAAAATTGGCAAAATTAACAGCTTCTCTAATATTAAAGAAATCACATTTCACACTGAGAAAATGCTTTACTGGGAAATGACTAACAGGTGACAAAAGTGCCTGGTTTTTATTTTCTAACTCGCACAGGAATTCCTTGATTTTGAAGCTGGTGCTTGCTGTGAGAGATGTGAAGAGTGGTGAAGGTGAAAAGGAAGACAAGTGATATAAGTTTTTGTTTGACCTTTGACTTGTAGTGAATTCCTATTGGCCTAAATCCAGCAAACACAGAAGTCCTGTAAAGCCTTGGGTGAATTGTAAGGTCTTGAGTGTTTTCCCTGAAGGGTTTGAACATTACATCTGAAGCAAGTTCATCCATAAAGTACTCAGCATACAACAGTTGTTCTTTATGTAGAGGACCCCTGGAGTATATTTCTATACAGCCATTTCTGAAAATCTGATTCTAATTTAGATAAAGAGATTTAAGGAGCCACCGTAGAGCCGATGTTCTTGTTTTCAGTTCAGATTCTGAAGAAAATAATAATCTAGAGAGTTAGACATTGCAAACAAGACAGAAACAAGAAATAACTCCTACTACATTGAGGTATTGGTTCTCTACTAATACCTAGTAAATGCCAGAAAAGTTTCCCAAATCAAATACCCAATTCCAAGCATAAGTACCAAAATTATAATTTGAATATTTGTTTTGAACATGAGCTTATGAAAAGAATTAAAATAGCTCACACTAATAATGTGGGGGTAGAAAGTATTCTGTTTATGGTGTCCCAGTATGAGGAAGAGACAGCTACCAAAGAAGAGCTTTTTAAGAAATAAAGGTTTATAAACTGGCTACAAATAAATTTAGTTTGGGAGCAGTTTTTATGCTAAACATCAGGGGAACAAAGCTCTGTAATAGCTTCTACTTCAAAAGACAATGAACCTCAAATTTATTTTCATTTGGACACAGTCAGATTTCTGAATTGCATTCAATGTTGCAGTTTATAATGAAAAGGGGGTTATTCTAATGAATTACAGGCCCAGTACAGTTTTATATTGTATTTTCCATACTATGGCAATGATTATTTCTTTGAGTACAGCAGATCTTTTGCCCTGGAGGAAGAAGGACATCAGGATAAAATAAAGTTCTACAGATTTGAATTAGAATTGCAAAGCCAGTCTGTGAGGGTTTGAACACGAATCCAATCTTTAATCCTCAAATTTCTCCTGCTATAAGACTAGGATGATGACAATCATATGCTTTACAAGGATACCAAGGATTAACTCAATTAAAAATATTTATTTAGAGGAGGTTACTGAAAAATATTCTCTGTCTAGGAAAACTCATTTTGTTTTTTCTCCATCCATCTAATCTGAAACAATTGTTGCTTCAGCTTGTAGTAAAATACATGACTGCAAAAATATGCCTGGTACACACAATAAATCTCTGAGATGTAATCTCAACTGACACAATATGTAGAAAAAATGTCCTGCCCAGAATAAAATTTTAGTATTATGCCACAATCATATGACAAAAGATTACTCAGCTATTGAACGGGAGAGGAAAATTAGAGGCTCTGTCACTGCCAGGGTTACACTTACTTTTTCAATACCCTTTCATCTGTTTAATTTGATTGTCCTCATAAAGCAGCTAAATTCTTTTTTATCTAAACAAAGATGTTGTATTGCATTGCATTACAGAATATTGCATTCTGTTTTCTTACTATGCTTGTATTCAGCTTTGCAATGGCAAGTAGTACCAAATGCTTAACTGGAGTCCTACTTATAAAACTTGGATATATTACAGAAAAACAAAAACATTATAATTGAAATGGGGAATTCTGAAACATACATAAATGCTTGGTCTTAACCAAACTAAGGTATGGGCTAAAATTGAGTCTGATCCCTGACTTGGCATTGCAGTTTAGACCACTGCAACAGAAGATCCTGTGACATCCATTCATCCTGTGGCTTGGCAATGCCAATTTTGAAGAGTAGCTCAAGTTTAGACTACTTGTGGATCACATATACCATTGCAGGACTTTAACTGTCCACACCAAACTTGGAAATCAGTTCAGAAAAAAAAAAAAAAAACACCTGCAAGTGCTTTTACCCCACTTCTAGATCACACTGAAGTAATGGAAAGTGGAAACAGCACAATTGCTAATATTTCAGCCTTTTTCCACCTGTACTTCTCTTAGGACTGGCTGAGCTCTTGACCATCCAGACCATCCCGTGAGGGCAGATGTACCTGTGAAGCCAGCAAAGAAACACTACTTTAGCTGAACTTCCTATGATGTCTACTTGCAAGAGCAATGAGGCTACCAAGGGACCTTGCTTACAAAAATCCTAACACCTTTTTTGTAGCTGTGAACATACCACATTTCTTACTCTACAGTAAGCTCTGAATACTGAAAATTTCCATTTATCTATCAATTTATCCTGCAGGTTTAATGTTACAGGTGGAAGCGTATGAAAAACAGCTGATTGTAAATGAAGTTCTGAAACTGCCAGTGATAGGCAAGGACAAACTATTTGACTGAAGCTGTTTTCCCTGTACTGGAGAAAATTTGAGATGTGTAACCCTATAGTTTATCTGAATCCTTAAACAGTTTGTTGTTTTATTGCCTTTTGGGCAGTGACAATGATTCTAGAGGTCCTCTACAGCTATTTCCTTGCTAGCCCTCAAACAGGCAGCAATGTAAATCTCCTGTCTTTCAATCACTGCAGTTTATGCTGATTTATTTCCCTGTCTCCACTAGGGTAAGTGTGACTCTGACTGCTTCTATTGACCAGCATGGCCTACAAGGAAGCAGTTGAGGCAATGTTCCCTCTTCTCTAAGCTAATCATAATGAAGATACGCTAGAGTGGACATGACCTCTTAAACTGACATACAGCTGTACAATTGTTTTGAAATTTGGCTGGTCCAAATATAACAAAATACTAACCCTGCATCATGCTTAGGGGGCTTATTCTAAATTATACTTATCATTAAAACCTTTGAAGAAATAGGTTAGTCCATCCAGGTTGAGAGAATAAGTGGGAGAGACAAGAGAAGATGTATTAAATATGTTATAGGAAAAGATTACTTCCTGTATCATAGACTGTTATCATGGGTTGAGTTGGAAGGGACCTTTAAAGATCATCTAGTTCCAACCACCCTGCCATGGGCAGGAACATCTTTCACAAGATTATGGTTCTCTAAGCCCTGTCCAGCCTGGCCTCCCACAATTCAGGGTATCCACACTTCTCTGGACAACCTGTCTTATCCTCATTTAAAAAAAAAAACATAGATATATTTTATATCCAGTATAATTCTACCTTCTTTCAGTTTAAAAGCATTGCCCCTTTTCCTGTCACTACAGACCTTGGTGAAAAGTCTCCACCTGTCCTCCTTATAAGCCCCCTCTAAGTATTGAAAAACCACAAGCTTTCCTCTGAGCCTTCTCTACTCCATGCTGAGCAACAGAAACTCTCTCAAGCCTTTCTTCAGTGGAGAAGACTTCCAGCCCTCTGACCATTATCATGACCCTCTTCTGGACTTGCTCCAGCAGGTTCATGTCTTTCCTGTGCGGGGAGCCCAGAGCTGGATGCAGTACCAAAGGTGGAACCTCAGCAGAGCAGGGTAGGGGGCCCTGCTGGCCATGCTGCTCTGGATGCAGTCCAAGATACAACTGGCTTTCTGGGCTGCAAGCTCACATTGACAGCTCATGTCCAGCTTTTCACTCACCAGTACTGCCAAGTCCTTCTCCATGGGTCTGCTCTCAGTCCATTTATTCCCCATTCTCTATGGATACTGGTGGTTGCCCTGACCCAGGTGCAGGACCTTGCACTTGACCTTGTTGGACTTCATAGCATTTGCTTAGGCTCACTCCTCAAACCTGTAGATGTCCCTATGATGGCATCTCTTCCCTCTAGCACATAAAGGGTAGCACTTGGTTTGGTGTCATCTGAGGGTGCATGCAATCCTCCCATGTACTCAATGAGGATGCCAAACAATATTGGGCTCTCCTCTCTTTTTGTCGTACTAGTCACTTCAAATTCAACACCTCAGCTTCACTCTCTTTGGAGTCTTCTCTCTTCTCCTTCCAGGAATGCCTGTTTTGTTTTGCAGGGTGAATATGTACTACAAAAAGATCCCACCATCTTTGCTACAAACCCTGCTCTCTGCATTTTCCCCTTGGTTTCCAACCCATTTATTTCCCTTGTCTAATGCGCAGGTCTCTTCCCATTTCCATGAAGCCTCATGTTTCTCTGCTGCTATGAAAAGAGCTATATAGGAAGAGACATTAACATATTAGATACTGATTAAAATAAGATTTAAAGAGATATTGCTGCCCTTCACTTTGTGTCTTCCAGAAGAAGAATCTTTTAACTGGATTTCATTTCCCTTAATGCATTCCCTAGCTGTAATTGAAAATCATTATATAGTTTAAAACATGTGCTTATCCTGTATTTCTCTTCATTCATGTGCATTAATTTTCAATTTTATTCAGTATTTTGCTTGCATGGGAGGTGGTCTGACTCCCTGCTGCCTAGATTTGCCCTGGGTCTAAAAGAAAAAAACTCTAAACCCTTCTGTGATATTGAAGCCAGGAAGGCAGAACGTGTCAATATAGACAAGATGTATCAAAGGTTATAGCCTGGGACAGCATGAAGTCTGGCTGGGGTTGCTTGGGACCCTAGTTAAATGCCCAAGTTATTTACCTGCTCTTTTTGTCATGAGTTGCAAGAGAAATTCCTAAAGTAATTTTAAACTTACTGTGTGAAATGCAATTATACCTTATGACAGTAGCAAAGGTGCCCTTGAGACCATTCTTCTTTTTGCCCCTCTGCTTTAAAAAGTCATAACACTACATGTTGGCAAAGAAATAAAGTCAAAACATTTCTGAGCTGTACTACAGTAGAGTATTCTACAGAGTAGAGTATTCTATTCTATTTTGACTTGACCTATTTTCAACTGAAGAGCTTGGGTGTGCCATTTTATTTGGACTATTAATTACTTAAAGACAGCTTAGCTACCAGTGAAGAGAGGAAAAAACAATGCAGATCATGAGTATTGAAATCTATGTGAATTTTAATGAAAAGTTATAACAAGATAATAAATCTTATAGTAAGTCCACAAACCTTCAAAGGGAAGTTCCATGAAGGCCCTGGAAGAGGGGCTGGCCTGGGCAACAAGCCACTCATTAGGTAAGAGGAGGTGGAATAGTTTCCTGGGGACTGTCAGAGCCACGGAAGAGATGCCTGAGAGGTATCTGATGTGTGATGTTGGGCCCAGGTCCCACTGAGGAACACTCTCTAAGTACATCATTGTCATTATTATCCGAATCTCTTCAGGGAAAAAAAAATAAGTCTTTGTACTTGGCTTAGTTTTATCATTCTTTCTCTTTAATTTCTCCCTTACCCATCATGCTCCATTACATGATAAATTTGGAAAGATCACAGTAGTAATGACTTTCAAGTAAATGTGTATATTCTTTTGAGCATCAGTTCTCAAGATCCTTGAGGAAAATGACAGGGTCACCTATTTTTTAAAAGTGCAATGATTTTAACACAAGAAGACAGACACTAGAAATCAAATCACTAATCAAGGACTTATATCCACATTTAATACATCCCCTTCCTCACACTCTCCTTCCTTATTTTGCTCAGAGGCACTTTCTGACACCAGAAATAGCGCATTACTGATCACATCGTTTGCCTGGACTTTTTTTCCAATTGTAGAAATTAGATGTGCTAGCCTGAGTTTTAGTAGCCCAGGGAGAATTAGGTACACTACCTGAGCAACAAAAAATGTGAAAGAAATTAGTGTAAATCACATGATCTGCAGGAGAGCAAGGGTATTTTGCTTCAGCAAAGATTGTGACTTGTAATCTGATCAGTAGTTTTCAAACAATTGGTTCTCTAGATCCATAAGTGATACAGGTTTAAACTTGACTTAAATTTTGCTCTCAGTTGCAATGCAGCAAATTTCTATTTTCTATTTCAAGATGAGTGCCATGTGAAATAGTGAGTGGAGATTCACTCAACCTTAGTGTGATGTCATGCGTAACCACACCTTCTTGAACACTCCAGGATCTTGACTTCTACATCAACAAAAAATGAATTTCTGGTATGTAAAACAAGGTTGACCTCTGAAGCTGCCACACCACTGGGCTATCCAGTTAATAATCCCTGTTTCTTAGTGCAGTATGTCCTCATGTACAGTTATACCAGCCAGAAAGAGCTTCCATGTAGGGTTTCCTGTGCTGTTCTGTGGAACATACAACAGAAGGATTCTCCCAGCAATCACCTCCTCAGCAGCAAACCCATGACTACAGGGAAACTCCATATCTCCTGGGTGAATGTTTAATACTTGCTTGCATGAAACATGTGAAAGAACAGGTTTCTGTCAGCACCACCATGGTGAAAGGAAGGTAATCGGAGCTATCATTAAAAATCTGTTTGGGGTGGCTGCATAGGTGGAAGTTTGAACAATGACAGGGATGTGTGATGGGAATAAAAGACACTGAGAGACGTAGGAGAAGATGAAACAAAATCTGCACAACAGCATTGACTATGTAATTATAAAGGACTGATGCACTGAAAGTGTAAACACACTGACCTGGCCCAGCTACTTGGCTGTGTGCTGCCTTTTTGGGACCTGACCTTTGGGGAAGCTGCCCCAGGCACACACAAGTCATATATGACACAAAGTCATATTACCAAGAGCCAAAAGAACCATCCATAAAGAGAAAACAGGGAAAATTGAATCACCTCCAGCTTCTCCCCAGCATCATTTGGTCTCAGGAATTTTAGTGCTTTAGTTTTGTCAGTGAATCTTGATGTCTGCCTGGCATGTTATGAGCCCAGTAATAGTCCAGTTTAAACAGTGCATCTCTCTTCTCCTGGCGGACAGCACAGGAGGAAGGACTGCAGCACACTTCATTCCATCCCATCTGAAGGAGTTCCTGCAGCTGGAAAGAAATTCACTATTTTCCTCAGTGATTTACCACCTCAGGTCAGTGCAGAGGGCAGTGCCAAAGACAAAACTCTTTCTCTAGATTTCCAGGACCATGAAAGTGACTCAGGGACTGCTTGAGAGTTAATTTAAGGATATGCTCTGTAAGATGAGTTTTAAAGCTGACACAATACTCTGCACCGATTTATGACAGCTGGAAGCTAACACCATAGCTGCAGTCAACCAGCACCGTTTCCCAATCTTCAGGGCATTTCTCAGAGCAAAAAGACTTGCACACAGAGAGCTAAAAATTATGCCGTATGTTCTGTGTATTTATAAAGTGCAGGAGTAAATACCCTAGTGTGGTGCCTCACATCTGCAGAGAACTGTGAAAAATTCAGGCCAGATAATTTCTGTGTTGGGAGGCATCAGCCTTTCGTGACAATTCTCAGCTAGGCATGAAGACCAGGAAAGCTGAGTGCCAGGAAGATTAACAACTTCTTTTCTGAGGTGTTAAATTTGCAAGAAAATGTGAGAACAACCACAGAGGTGCCAAGATCACCAGTGATGCATTGAATGGGGGTGTTACTATTTCTCCTGTTCTGAAAAGAGGAGGAAAAAAGGGATGGGTTTCACCTTTTTGAGTGAAGCACATTTCTCAGTGTCAGTTAAACTCAATTATTTTCACTGCTAATACACAGTGGCACAGCAGAGGAGAGCTAGAGGTTAATACTGCACATTAGCTATCATTTTGGTTTGATTAGTAAAAATCTCAAATCTGACCAAGATCCTCCCCTTCAGGGTGGCTCATCACACCTTCATAAGTAAAGACAATGCAAAAATGTATCTGCTATCAATATTATATAACCTGCTCCAGTTATCACAGCACAATCAGATTATCTCTCAAAGTGTTCAGAGAATAAAGAAGCAAGACAGATGCTGCTGTTGAGAAGTTTTCATAAGAATCATAAAAGGTAAGGGGGAAAAGTTACTGATTTTCTTCAGCATTAACACTTTTCAAATGGAATGTTCTATTTACTTCAATGTCAGCTCAAACTAGACTTAGGAAATGAAGCCCTGGTCTTGGGGAAGGCAATAGAACTACCTTCTGGTTTCAGGGAGGTTTCTCAGCTTGTTTGAGATTTTCCTCTCAAATTCCAAGAGTAGATTCTTTTGTTGTTTAAGAAATCTAGATTAGATGAAGCAAGCCAAGAATGATCTCAGGCTGTGGCAAATCTTGAATATATTTGGCTGTTACATTTAACTCTTCCTTGTCTCAGCTTCATAATAATATAATGTTGCTGTTGATAAATACTAAGGTTGGGCTCCAGCATACACTGAGCAAGAAAAGATAAAGGGTGTTTCCCTGCTTTGTAATAATGTAATGGACATAATGAAGAAAGAAAACTGAGAATAACCTCTAACATGTAACTAATAAAAAAAAAAAAGTTTTCATGAACTATGCATATTGTCCAGATTGCCTACTGCAAAATACTTTTAAAACTTCCAGACCTGCAATTATCAAATTTTAGAGTCAGAATTGTCAACACAGAAACATTAGGAGGCTCACTTTTAAATACTGAAAATGGTATTTACAGGAACAAGGGACCTGAACTGGATGTAGCCATTTTTAGAATATGCCTTGGTGCTCATGAGACAAAATTCATTATCTATTTTGACATGTAGCTGAACTGTGAATTTAACAGTAAGGATGTAGGTATCCACAAAAGCAATAACTGCAATGATATTTGGTTTCAAGGGGGTCTATCATGAAAATGTTATTTACAAATGGTCTCACTTTGTTTTCAAGGTCATGAAATCCCTTTGTCTCCTTGTCCATTTTTCCCCCTCACTCCTCAACCTCACCAAATGTTTGAGGTTTTTTTTTGTAAATACCTTTGGCAACTAACTCTGAAGGATACAAATTAATACCCAGTGTGCCCTCAGAAGAACACAAGCAATTTCAGTAAGCAAACATTTTTCCATTCTTCTTATCTAGCAATATGCTGTTGTTTGGAAACACTTCCACCCCAAGACTCCAGTAGTATTGTTTGGATAATCTTTCATTGTCCTTGAAGATACATCTATAAGACTGGCATCACAATGGTCAAGAATGTCTGATGGACCCTGAAGAAAATACAATTTAAAAATAATGTATGCCTTACCTGCTTATTCATAAGTATGTAGATAATGGGATTGCAAACAGTGCTGCTTTTTGCTAGGATGGAAGGTATGATGCTTGTTGTTGGAGTCACAACACCCGGCCTGCCAAATGTGGCAAGTAATGCTATAACCCCATATGGAATCCAGCACACCAGATAACAGATAACTGTAGTGATCACCATGAACAGGACGTGGTACTCTCTTTTTCGGGCAGCATTCTTGTGGATTTTTCCAACCTAGGGAAAGGTTTAAAAAGAGATAAAATTTAACAAGAGGAGCTGTTGGGTTGACTGCATGAACAACCTGGGACTGTGGTCTTGGATCAGCAAAAACAATCAACACTGTAGTTCCAGAAGCAAAACAAATGCAAACCCAAAAGTGACTTAATGCAGTGAAAATACTTTCATCATCTCCCTTAGGCACTAGGGGAAGCTTTGCAGAGACCACACTACATGCCAGCATAAACCAGAGTCCAGTGGAGGTTGTAGCAAATATAGAAAGGTGACAAAGCATCTTGTCCTTAACAGATGTTAGGTCATCTGCAGTTGCTTTTAAGGTATGGAATTTTGTGCAAATGTACCATGTTTTCATTCAAATTATGCTGGTACACAGAACTTGCTTGAGATGAAGAAGCTTTACATTGCACATCTGAGCCACCAGAAGTATTTTCTGTTAAGGGTGTGGAAATAGCAGAGCAACACCGGGACTGTGCTTAGTATGTCTGTCCTTGGATCTTTTCAACACCAGATAAAGCCTCAGCTGGCCTGGCATAGTGTTAGCCATGGTCATGCTTGGAGTGGGACACCAGAGAAGCCTTGCTGAATCACTTGATGAAGTTTTAAGTGGTAGGATTCACTCCTTCTAGACTATTTCTTCCAGGTACTTAACCATTTTGATAAAAGGGCCTCGGTCCTGATAACGGTAAGAAGCAAGTTTTTGTGCCCTTAAAAAAAGGTTTGCTGAATGCTGATTCCTTGTGGTTCATTGGGTTTTTTGGAGAAATGGAGTAGAATTGGCTAAACACGAAAAGCAGATGTAAATGAGCAGTTTCAAAGTGATGGTACAAGAGTCTATCTTGTTGCCATGAATTTGCCAGTAGTTACAGTATGTGGGCAAATCTGCTGTGGAAGTATTTATAATCTGTGCTTCAAAATTTATTCTCTTTTAACCTGTACTGGATTGAAGCATCATGCCCTTTGGGAGTCTAGAGCTCTGAGATAAAGCTTTGACATTAAAATAACAGCCAACTTTTATTTTTAAGCCTTGGTGTGAATACATTTTTCTGTAGACAACTACAGAATGCTCTTCCTGTGTTTGGGCTGCTAAGTGCATTGGTGGTAAGAGTGAGGAACAAGCTCATTTCCTAAAAATCAAAAACAAATTCTACTAGGAGGTTAATTTTGGAGACTCTCTCTCAGCACACTCATCTCCTGAGGTTATAGTTGATTCCTCAGCTTTATTCCAGCATGTGTTTAGCAAACCCAGATGTGCCAGCAGGACTTCAGGAACTATTCAAATGTTTAAACTATATTGATTGAGCCTTGTACTCAGCCAAATCTAATTTATGTCCACTTTAAGGTCTTTTTGCCTCTTGAATGCAGCACTTGAGAGTAAATTGCACCTAGGGGAATTAAGCCCATGCAAAACTACAAACATAAATAAGCATAAAAGCAGCTCTGTGTAATGAAACACATCCGAAGTTTACTTAATCAAATAATTTTTAAAAGTTTTAAATCACTAGGTTTAGACAGATGCAGGTAAATAAATAGAACATAGTTAAAGGTGGAAGTCACCAGCTATCCCAGTCAAATGTCATTTGCTGTTGCAGACACATACTTTGCACATGCCAAGGAAATAGTCAAACCTTTTTCTACCTCTTTGTAGTGTGGGTCTTTTTGCATAATGTACGTGTTTATGTATCAGACTGTGAGCTAAACACATATATAGTGACTGTATAAGGTATATATGAAGGCAAAGTAATATGGTTACAGTTTCTTTTTAGTTCATTATGACTCTAGGCTTCTAAAGTGCTTGAGTCTATCTGGAGTTTCAATGGAAATGTTCCTGTCAATGAAACAAACACTAAATTCATCTGCCCAAAACGAATAAGTATTTTTCCTGACTATTTTTAATTATTTTCTGCAAAAATAAAGTCTATCCTTTCTGAGAAGACTTGGGACTACTTTTTTACTAGGATTGCAACCTGTTTATTTTATAATTAGTTTGAAAAAAGGATTAATAATAGATATTTTTCCAATCCTGTATTGCATATTTGGACTAAATTTTTCATGACTAATGGGAAATTTCTCTGACTGATGAATCCAGGATCCCATGTGAGCCGCAGCTATGCTACAAATTAAATATTAACCAAGGAATACAAAGCCCCGGTTAGCCATGGCATCCACATCTTCAATAAACACTGAAGGATCAGGCAACACACTTTTGCTCTGTGTTAAGATACGTCTTGAAGAGTTTGCAACAATTTACCATCTGCACAGACAAAATAGAGACCATAAATGAAGATTTAAAAAGGAAATATGTCTAAAAGTAGAGTGGCTGTGGATGTGATTTTGGCATGTATCCTTCCACTTTCATATCTTTAGATCATTTCCACAGGAAAGGAAGTTTTGAAATCATGTACCACATTTGTCCTCACACTCTTGGTTTCATTGCCTTTGCAGTTTTGCAGCCTACCTTTAGAAGGTGTTACCTTTAAAAATTATCTGCTTATAGGTACTGAAAGGCCTCCAGCAAAATATAACTCAGGTTCATGTAACCTACAGAAGGATTACACTTCTGCAGGTGATAAAGCAGTAGACATTTTAGCATTAAAATAATTCTATTTGTTATTTTTAAAACTGCTGGAAAATTTAATGCAATTGCTACACTGCATTTTCAGTAGTCAGATGGAAATGCTTCCCTGGATATCCAGCTGGTAGAAGAGCATCAGATAGTGATGAGAAAAAATAGATTAAAATAATATTCTAGAATAGCTGAGCTTGTACATCTCTGTCTAAATGTGAACATCCAGAGTATATATAATATAAATTTAAAACACTTAGAAGATCTAAACCACATTTTAAAATGGCACAAGAAATACTGGCCCTTTGGGATGAGATTGTACTTGTGTAGGATGGCTAGAAAAAATTTCTTTGCTGTAAACTCAGCTGTTTTCTCTGGGACAAAGATAATCTCCTGCAAAATTTAGCAATAGAAAGACTGGGAAATCACTATATTTAAAGAAAAGAAAGCTGGAGATTCGTTGTTGAGGGGTTTTTAATGAGGAAATTGTGTTTCTCCCTTACTTTCATCCTGGGAAGTAGCAGAAATGTTTTGGTTTTTCAGAACTCAGCTGGAGGCAGTGACAGGCAAGTTTGTCTAGTCTCCAGCACTGAGCATAACGGTGGCACAATTAGCTCTGGTCTGGATTTGCCTTGCAGCCATGCTGCATCTCACATATACCCAACATTTTTTTCGAGTCAATCTGTCATAAAAAATACCACTAGGGCAGCATGCTGAGCACGTACATTAGACGTGACAGGCCACAGAGTGTGGGAGAAGCCAGAGTGGTGTTCAGTGAGGAGGCTGGCATGGTAGAAGTGTCCTCAGAAGGAGCCCAAGTGACACATTGATTGGCTGACCTAAAAGGTACACCCACAGCTGACAAAATAGCAGATACATCACTCACCAAGTGATGGGCTGCATTGCTATTCCATGTTATGGAAAGATGAAATTGGGGAGCTCTGAGCAGAGCAGAGAATTGCAACAGCACTGGTGAGAGTCTGGAGAGGTTGTAAACCAAAGAAAAGGGGACCTTACAATATGGTTATGGAGGGAGTTAGTAAAAGGAGATGCAAAGAGCTTTTGCTGTAACTATGGAGATTGTTAGGTTGGAGATGCAAGAGAAGGATTCAAAATATCTCCTGTGAAAGGTACTCTGCAGGAGAGAGAAAAGCCTTTAAACTAGATGCAGGCAAATGTGTGGGCCTGTCAGAAAGAGGACCCAGAGAAAAGGTATGGCCTAGAGGAAGCTTGGCTTCCTCTAAGGAGAACAAGTCTGTCCTTTCCTTAAAGAGAAAAGAGAATGGGTCTATCCTTGCAGAAGACAAGCAAACCTTCCAAACACATAAACACTGTTGTACAGTGGCATGGGAGATAATAATAGGACTGTAGATCATAGGAAATGATTTTAAGGTAACAGGTTCTGGTTACCCAATTTAGGCTTGCAGCTGTCAGTCCAGACCTCATCCCTGTCCAAGTCAACTGGTTCAGTTAGCCTTCCCTGGAGGGAGCAGCCAGATGGCAACCACAGCTGAGTCCATGGGATTTTGTCAGGCCAAACACTGGAGCTTTCCAGCCCAGACAAAAGAAGACAGCAGCTACCTGCCTCTAGGCAGGGATTTACTGCTTAAAATATTTTTTTAGCCATCAAACAGCTTCATATGGAGAAGAGCCCTGAGCAGTGCCCAGAGGGACAGCCTGCCCCTTCCCGTGCTTCAGAGCCAAAATTTGACCTACTGCAGCCCCCTGCTCAGCTCTCTCTGGATTTATCTGGGCATGACTTATGGGAACAAGGGAATACTGGTGGCACTTCATCTACTCAGAAGAAGGCAGAAGTGCCAGGAAACACTTGAAGGATGTTTGTGCATAGTGACTGGGAGGCAATTGCAAAGCCTACAGTGCCAGAAGCACATGCACTGTGAGTCTATCATATTCCCATCATCCATGGAGATCTAACCACTAGATAGAAAGAATATGCACCATCCACAGCCACTTCAAGCAAGGGACATGTACATCATAACATCTTAGAAATCAGGGGTCCTGTTTGTAAGTTTCGTTAACAAAAACTTCTCCAGCTATTTATTAAGATGGAAAACAGTATCATTAACTATACCCTGTGCACCTAAATAGAGGATGCTGTAAACATCCTTTACATAGCTTGCTCTGAACAAGCAATATAGAAACAGGGCACAAAGTGCTTTTTTGATCACAGCTGATACATTATTCCTGGATCTGTATTTGTGTATCTTACACTCAGATAACCATGTTTACTTCACTACTTCAGAACTGCACAGTGAAGACAAGGCTATTTATGAGCAGCAGTGTTTGTTGCCACCAGCATCTTTCAGTATCAACTATAAGTACTTGTTTTGACATGATCAAGTGTTCGACAGTACTACCAAAACCAGACACAAGTAAAATTTTCTTAATTATCTGAGAGAAGTCTGCCAATCTTTGAACATTTAGTCTACTATGACTTCTTGAAGTGAACAGAAGGCATCTAGACTTTCTATGCAAAAGCTGCAGTAGAGGAAAAAGCTGGAAAAGATCATTCTTCCATCATGAATCAGCCAAGTAAGACAGTCCTCTCTGTTGCATTTTGAAAAGAAAGAAAATCAGATATGGCCTCCATTTATTGGTATGAGTAAACCTCTACTAAACCTTGCAGTCAAACTAAGCAGTGACTGAAATGTCAGTTGTGATGAGTTTTCTCCCATCTCTGTGGATTCTGTCCTTAGGCAAAACAAGGAAAAAAGGAGAACAAAATCAACCACACCTCCAAAGCATGTAAAGCTCTAAATAGCTGTAGGAAACATACTCTCCAAGTAATCTATTTCTCAGTGTGAGCTACCCCAGAACCAGTACTGTACAGATTAATAATAAGGGGGATTAAATACTTTGTTGTTTAAAATAGGCAATCCTGGAAAAAGAGGATTCACTGGCTTAAAAATAAATGCCGCCTTTGTTAGCAGTTAGGTGGCTAAGTTCAAAATGAGTGAACACTGAAGAGATGTATTGTCCTGTGGAAATGGAGAGTGAACAGAAACATCTGTTTTGGGTCATCTTAGAATTCAATGGGCCTTGACTCTACAAAGGATTTACATGCATATATTCAGTGAGCAAACTGAAATTTAAGCATGCACATGAGCATTTTCCTCAGCTGGGGCCACATAATGAGTTAATAACAACAAATACAGAAGGCAGGAGCCATAAAACCACGTAAGGGGCCATATAGCTAATTATTTTGTGTACTGTTAAGTGTAGGAATTTAAGTCCACAGGAAGGATATTTTATCAGCTGAAGACTGGTTTTATAGTAAATTTTTGTTATTGAAATGGGAATTAGCTGTCCTAATGCCTCAAGGTGAAGTGATACAAATACAAAATTCATGGCTTTGTACATTGCCCTTAGAGCATAACTGCTATTGATGCTAAAATCAGCCAAGTTCTATTGTGGACTTAAGGAACTATAATCCTCTTAGATGCAGGATTTTTTTTTTTTCATTGCTAAAGGGCTTTTAGCAGCAATTTGACTAACACAGTGAACACATTCCCATATATTAAACAAGGAGCTCATGCTGTCACTCTCATCATTGACAATTTATGTTTTATCTTGATCTTTATTCACTGTGTATTTTCTAGCATTAGTGTGCATGAGAAGAATAAAGGTGTATATATCCCCTATCATTTGATTGCATTCACAGTTTGGTTTTAGAAAGAGAAGTCCATCAGCTACTCTTACAAGCATCATCAAAGTCCAACTCCTGCCCTTGCACAAGGCAGCTCCAATAATTGCACCATGTGACTGACAGCATTGTCCAAACACTAAGTTTTGGAAACTCAACAAGTCCAAGTGCCAGGTGCTACACATGGGTTGGAGAAATCCCAAAAATTACTGCAGACTGGGAAAAGTCATTGAGGCCATTCCTGAAGAAAAGGAATTCAGGGTTCTCACTGATGAAAAGCTGAAGGTGAGCTGGCAGTGTGCACTCAGTCCAGACAGCCCAAATCCATCCTGGGCTGCATCAAGAGAGAACTGGACAGCAGATTGAGGGGGATTATTTTCCTCCTCTACTCTGCCCTCATGAGAACCCACCTGGAGTGCTGCATCCAGTCCTGGAGTCCTTAACACAAGGAAGATGTGAACCTGTATTATAATATTCCTACATTTGTTGCTGCTCAGCAACACAACTTGCTGTTATAAAGGTGGAAGGTGCTGAGATTGCTTTCAGAAAATCAAGGCAGTAATTTAGTTTGACATTTTTCTTCCTTAAAAGTTTGCCAACAATTTATATTTTTTAACTAATAATTAACCTGCATCTGGTTTGGGATATGGTTCTTGTTGTTGTTTTAAAAATGTTTGTGAATGGCTTTGACTGACTGAACAGCCCAGCTGACAATAATGGAAAGGAAAAATGAAAAAAATTAAAGCTGACTTTGATGTACTTTGCACTGAAGAATTTCTGAAGCAGGAAGGCAAAATGTTAGACCTTAACTCCTTCTTGGTTTCTGTATTCTTTCTTCCAGAGATAGCAAAATGTAGAATGTGTATGTGCAACATCACTAATAAAGTTGAACTCTTCAACAACAGATGAACTGACAGGTGTAAAATTTCTTTCCAGGTTTCTTTCTAGGCTACTTTATGCTAAACAAGAATATGCTGCCATCTACATAGAAAATGGACTGCACACTTTCCTGCACCTAAAGGAGAAAAGTTTTCAATCAATGACAAAAAATAACATTTTGAAAAATGTATATACATATATTTGTATTTATGCAAAAACTTATACACCACATACTATATGTCTTACAAATATATATACACACATTACATACACACACACATACGTATTTCCATAATTATGTGAAAATTTTTACACCAGAGTGATCAAAGTTTAGAGAAGAAAGTTACGAAAATGCAAGTTATGATGCAAGTATTACTCACCACTCTCTTTACCTCATTAATTAAATTAACCACAACCTTTTCTACTCTAAATATCAATACTT
The DNA here is from genome assembly GCA_013397375.1 of Toxostoma redivivum. NCBI lineage: Eukaryota > Metazoa > Chordata > Aves > Passeriformes > Mimidae > Toxostoma > Toxostoma redivivum. The sequence continues at coordinate 1,242,529 of VXBI01007170.1, forward strand.
TCTCTGAATCTGGGGCATGAATTTAAAAAAAAAAAAAAAGTGTCAGGGTAATGTTTTCCCTGAAAATGGAGCTTGGCTATTCCCCTAGGTCCATTTTTGCAGGTATGTAAGCTCCCACTCATATTTAATGCTACTTTTCACCAGGCTAGCATATGTGGGTGAGAACTCGAGCTTTGCTTTTCTCTGGATTGTTAGCTGCACTCCTTACAGTGAAATCAGATGATAAAATCTCTCAGGCATCAGCAGTCTTTCAGCACCTAACCACAATTACCCTTTCTCCTGGGAAGAGGGCTGACTTTCCCACATTTTACTGAGGGATCCCCTCCCACTTTCCTGAAAATTTCTGCTGACATAAAGCAAGGAATCATTAAGGACATGTGAGTATTCCTTTGACATGTAGCTATTTATATTTAAATAAGCCTAATAGATGTGCTTGTGTCAAATCCTATAGACCCAACAAAGAATATAAATACAAAGTGTTTTCAAAGCTCTCATCTAATTGGCATCTTTAAAAATGCAGGAATTATGCCAAAAATAGCCTGAAAATGTTCTCCTCCAGATGCTTTCTCTCAAATTCTTATACACTTGCCATGACACAGGTGTATTCAGAAAAAAACAACACAAAACCAACTCAACCCAGAGAAGTCTGTAAGTCTTCAGTTCTTTTCCTCTCAGCAGGACCCTTGATACCCTCCTGATTCTAAATCCCACTGTACAACATATCATCCTTTTTTCAACAAAGAATGACAAATTGGATATAGAAATTAATGTAAACAGACAGATTAGACAAATTAAATTTAGCCAGTAAGACTGAAGCTCAGGTATACATCCTTTTTTTTTCCTTGGGAGAGGTGTACTGGATTGTGTTGCACCTGAAGAAGTTAGGGTAAGCAAGAGGAAGTTTGCTTAGTGAGTTGTACCTACCCTGGTGTTCATAAACATTTATTTCTCTTCACATAGAGAAAAGGAAGATAACTTCCTTTTCTGTAGCTTGTGGATTACAGATAGTGCTTTATAAATCATATAAAATCGGTGGCTACTGGAAATAACCAGAGCATGAGGTACTTTGGCTGATTTTTACATCTACCTAGAATAGATACAGTTAATAATAACCAAACCAAAAACCCAATGACAAAATTCATTTTTCCTGTTAAAAGTTTCATTCCTGCCCCCAACAAAAAACCATTTTTTTTAAAAATTTCTATTGGAGTTGGGGTATTCAGAGCATTAGACCAAAATTTGACATTACAATGTGAAGACAGCTTAAAAGATTCTAAGAAAAAGATCCGGGAATGGGTAAGGAAAGAATGAATAAATTAGACATGGAGTAAGTAACATCCATTCTCTAGTGTATGTGGCCCTTTCTGATTTGTCCGTAGAGGTTTTTCTAGCCTGGTGCTACAGGCTCTGCCTTTTGTGATGCTGCCTTTCCCACTGGCACTTGCAGCCTTTTGGGAGAACCATCACAGCTCCATTCTGGGAACATCCACTCTGTCTGCCTTTCTAACACTACCTTGAGGATCAGCTTAAAGCAGCATTCCTCCTTACATCAGGCTCCACCAGGAAAGGCAAGGGAATGGGCTTGTTCAAACTCTTGGTCAGAACGATCACAGTCTGTCAGAAATGTTCTCTACAGAGTGGGGCATCCTGTTCACTGTGGGCAGCCAGACATTCACATGGATTTCCATTCTTCACATGGATTCAAGATGTAGGAAACTGTGTGTGGGAGTGCCTCCTCCAAGCCTGCAGCACTCAGAATCATCATGCCTTCAGAAATGCAATATGGATCTATTTGCAGAGATCCATAAACTCTATTTTCAGGAACCTTTTAAAGGATATTTAAGGCATGTCATACCCAAAAGTGACAGAAGAAAAAACTGTGTAAATTATGGAAAAGGCTTTGAAGGCATCAGATATAGCATAAGGCAGCTGGTGGGCAGCAATATGACATGGAAAGGAATGGACTAGACAAACAAGACCCAGTCTAAAAAAATAGACCAGATTTTATCCATGCCCAGTACTCTGAGACATGCAAGATCCAGCATTTATGTATTCTGACCATAGCTTTGTGATATGCATTATGACGTATAAAAACACACTATGACTCCTATATAACACAGAAAAGATGGGCAGTTGTGTTTTAAATACTATTCCTTGTTAGAATTTTGAACAAAACTAGCAAAAATAAGATGTTTTCTTGTATAGCTCAAAACATTCAAATTTTCCAAATGCTTACAATTCAAATGGATGAGCTTATTGAGAGACTTCCAATTTCTACCCTCTGTATGCTCTCTGATGGATGACTGGATCTGTGGAAGCAATGATGCTTGAAAACTTGTAAGTTCTAGATACATATGGCTGAGGAAGGGATATAAATGCCATTTTTTTTGTTGTTTATTTCAGCTTTACACCAAATTATGGCCTAAAGTGCAGCCATCTAGATGTCCTCCCTGCAGAGTCAGCATCATCATTAAAAAATAGAGCAAAGAAGTATAAAAAAACCCAGATATATGTATGAGGCTTTCTTAGTAAAATGTCTTTGAATTATACTTTTACCAGCATTCAACTCCAGATTAAACCATTTTTTTTTCATTTGTCTATCTTCTGAAGTTGAACATAGTATTTGAAAGGAAAAGGAAGTATGTGCTTTCTAATGCAACAGAAACACTGATATTTGCATCCCAAAGTATAATAAACACACCATAAAACATTCTCTAAGTGAAAACAAATGCCAAATGTGACAGAGTCAGCAAAGATTCAGGTTATAACTGTTGTTACATATTCACAAATCTGGCATTCTGAAAGTTTACATTATTTTGTCAGATGCACATTAAAATAAATAGCAGCTGGTGGAGACAAAGGACTGAATTTCTCTGTTTTCTTACCATTTCATTTTCATGTTGTCATAAACTACTCCAGCACCGTACATTCCCTGTTACCATGATGAAGTGGTTTTACTATCTGCAAATAAATATTAGGAATTCCATGAATTTTAATGCATTTAAAATTTTACAGCCAGAGGGCTGGAAGGATTCTCAAGGGATTTGGTGTTGTCCTTCATTCCCCCTTCCCCCATATGCACTAAATGCAAATACTCCTCAATCAGCCTGAGAGTTACTGTCCAACAGAAAGATATTTCATACTCCTTCAACAACCTTCTCCATGATTTCAACACTTATATTCTTACAAACCTTTTAGTAATGTCTGATCTAGACCTTTATTTCTAGCAAATGTTTCTTTGTGTCTTTCCATTACTGTAAGGGTACCCAAGCACAAAGAGTCACAACTGTTTCTCTTTACTAGCAGTGTTTACACATTTGAAAACTATTCACATATCTGTTCTCAAAATGTGCATATCTTGGTTTAACAAAACCAAGCAGACAGAACAGAGCACAACCAAGGTCAGGTGTTCCACACCTCTGCTCACCTGTCCCACAATAAGATCTATTCTGTTTGCAAAAATATCATGTTCCCAAACCCATACATTGTGTGGGACTCACTATTCAAATTAGATCCTTTAGACTGTAAGTCTGTGTTTATTCATCTTGTATGATTTCTCTTTGTGCGAAACCCTGCACTAGCATTGGCCAATCCTGATGTTAACTGAGTTTTAATTATAGATCAATATCATGAATGAAAGTGTTGAAAGCACTTGACAGATCTCTATGAAATGGGCATCTTAAAGGGCATCCTCTAGGACAGTATTTTCCTAGTTGCCAAGGGCATGTCATGTGCAAAAAACTTGAGTTGTATCACTACTGGTTTCCCTTTTACCCTCTAGACCAGGTTACCTATCAAAATGGGAGTGCAGTTGATTCTGGCCAACTTTTGAGCAACTCATGTTGGCAATTCTGATACTGAACATTCAACTATTTAGAGTAGTGAGAGAAAGAAAAAACTTTATAAAACACCTTCTACCTCCTTTTTGGTAGTGGATCATTGGGAAACAAAACTCCTGGCTGATGTTTCTGCAGTAAATGGCCTGACTGATGGATAGAAAAAAAGGTTTTTCTCTTATGAATCCTACTAAGGATTAGTAGGCCACTACTAAGTCTATTAATGCTGAGTAAGTGTTAAAATTTCCCATAGCACAGACCATTCTGTGAAGTGGGGATAGACCGAGTATTTCCTGCTGGCTTTGCAACAGGCTACCAATGGTCTTCACTGAAGTGAGTTCACCAAGCTTGCTTAAAGGCAGGTCAGTGATTTTTACAGAGTCACCTTCATCACTTAGGGAAGAAGTGGCAGTTTTACAGCACTAACAGCTCAGCTGGCATCCTACTGGCATTTGTAGGAAAAAACCAGGAATTTGTAAAAGTGATGAGCTGTGTTAACTTCACCAGACTTAGATAAATCATTGTCATTTCTCTGCCGAAAGAGCACAATAAAGATAGTGCTGACATACAATTGTAAAGTATACTGATGCTGAATTATACTGTTGATAGGGAAGATAAATAGATTACACATTAAAAATAAAATGTGCAACTTTGCAAAACTTGTTAGTTGGCAAGCTCCGTTTCATTTTTATATAAACTGTAATCATGCATAAAGTAAAACACATCTTCCTGACAGGCATACTTTGGAAGAAAACAGTAAAAAGCATCAATAGTCTATCAGGTTATATGGGCTTTGATACTACTAATTCTTTTAAATCCTGACAGCTCTGAGCCTGTGAAAGAGTATTACTATAGCAAAGAAACAATTTCAGTAAGAAAAAAAAGAGGACTGGGATACAAGATACCTGGGTTTGGAACTTAACTTCTAAATAATATTGTTTTTCCTGAATTTTTTTTCTCATTTGTTGAAGGGGGTAGTATAGCAAACACAATTGTTGTTACTCTGCTGCTGTAAAAAAGGTAGCATTTTTATAAATTATTTCTTCAGGTAGCACAGATTTCTGGGTTTAGGGGAGCACAATCAGTAACATAGTACTGATGACAACTGAAAACAATCAATACAGATTCCAAATTTTGTATCAAGGAGAAAAATCATTATTACTCTGTAATGGTTAATTTGAGCTACTTACCATGTACTCTCACATACTCCAAGGGGATAGAAAAAGGTGCAGTAGAAGAATGCTGTGATGTGTATTCTTTAGTATATTTAGATTTTTTTTTTTTTTTTGGTGGTGATTCAAATCCTGAAAGAGTAACGTGGCAATTGAACAGATGGCAAACTGGTCTTCTGACAGTGAGACTGCTGACTGTGTCCAAGAAGACATCAGTTCATACAGCTGCAGGTTTTTTCAGGAGCAATCTAAGAGTAATCTAATATAGGGGTTCCATTAGAATGGTTCAGTCAGCAAACATTATCATTACCTTAATGTGTGCTTTAATTTAGATGAAAACAATTGTTATTAGCAAGCTTCTTCTTGAATGAGACTAACAGGAATGAGAAGGAGAGAAGAGGACAGGAGAGGATGGAAGAGGAGGGGAAAATGGTGGGGGGGGGGGAAGGAGGAACAAAGGAAAGGAAAAGGGTAAGGGAAGGGGAAGGAAGGAATTGGTGTGATACAGTCAGCTCTTGCTTGCTTATGGAGTTGTACTTGGAAATTCAGAGCTCATATTCTGCTTCCGAAACGCTATCTACACACAGGGTTCTCAGTGGTTCTCTGTATGGGCCAGGATGCTTTCCAGCTGGGATCATATTATATTAGTCTTGGAATCTGGGATTTTACCTTGAGTGTCTGAAATGTAGTACAAGCTAGAAAGATGGTCATATTCGACTGTTGGTTTCTGAGGATATTTTTCTCACTTTTAATCTCTCCTTGAACACTACTTCTGTAGCTCTGATAGCACTTGTTACCCTTTTTGCACCTTTTCTGTTTTTCTTATATTCTATTCAAATGGATGACCAATACTCCTTACAATATTCAAGTTTATACAACAGTATAACAACATTGGGGATGTTTCTTTCAATTCCTTTCCTAGTAATTTCTAACATCTTATTTGATTTTCCTGAATAGAAAACTGAATTTTTCATTAAATTACTCAAACTAACTCTGCCATGTCTTTGAAGGGTGATAACCAAGATCCCTTTGTCATACATGTATGTGTATTTATGATGCGTGATAGAGTTACTTTGCACAAATAACAGCACCTCAGGTGCTGTTATTGCCTGGTGTTGCCCACCTCACCCTTGATCTGTAACACTGCTGACAAAGCCACTCACATGCTCTGTTCTCAGCTTTCCTGCTTCAGACAGTTGTTGTTGGCCATTGTTCCTTGCTTTCCTAATCAACTGCACTCCTCAGTTGATGATCTCCATGGATATTTCCATGGAGAAATGTCTGCTAAAGGGGGCTGTAACTACTGAGGATGTCACACACTAAGGATGGACATTTTGCACATGGCAAGCAGTCAGATCTGTTTCACACTCTCAATTTGCAAATTAATACTACCTCAAATTGTGTAATATATCCTTTATTTTGTAAGGAAGAGATTGGCACTCACAATTTTTTTTACAACTTTATTTTGTTCTGGATATACTTTTGTTTGGACAATTACAGCCAGGAAAAACCAACACAGATTAATTCTCTAGAATTCCTTCTAATTCTAATTTCAATAGGGTCAATACATCTGGGATAATTAGGGTCCAGATATAAACTATTCTAGCAATGGCTCACTAACAAGTCCAACCCTCTTCCAGTCAGTGTTTATTAAATATAGATATTTCAAGTTCAGATCACTTGTGAGCAACACTTTTGAGTTTTGGGACAGAAGAATTCTTCACAGTGCAATAGTTAGAGTCAGTATAAAACCTGTCCAGTGTGAATTTAATGGCCTCAGAGATGGTGTAGTCATATAAAATTCCACCATTCTTCTGGAAAGTCTGAAACTAATCGAGTAGTACCTATACCTCCCTAAGGAAAGGTCAAAGTAAAAAGAAGAATGAGTTAACAAGACAATTCAGCAGGCTGGAATTGTATTTCTTTTAACCTGACATTTAGACTGAATTAACATCCTGAACTTACTTGGCAAGCAATGGAGACAAAAGCAAATCCATTTAATTATATATTGAGAAAATCCAAAATGTTCCAGGCTGACATGACTAAGCACCTACTAAGCCTTGACCATCCTGGAGCACAGAAGCATAAGCAGGGCAGAAGAGCATTTACACTGCTGAACAGTGAAAGAAAACACACAGAAAGAAAATTCTCCCAGGAGTAGCATGCAATTAACAAAAGGCCAAGGCCAGGCTACCAACCACAGTTACAAATTTTCTTCAGAAAGATTAAAGATTGATGCAGAAAGGCCAGGCTGGAGCAATGTGAAAGTCAGTTCTTTCAACTTGACATTTAAACTGACCTAATACCCTGAAGTTGCTCAGGGGGTGAGAGAGAGAAAAGTATCAGGTAAGGCCTTTAAGGACTTTTATTGAGCTCTTGCAAGCCGTAACGATAAAGTAGAAAGCAATATTCAAAGTGAATTTGTTAGATGAACTTTCCCAGAGATAGGTGTTCTTAAAGTCCCAGCTCCATGTTTAGGGCATCAGAGCAGAGCAGAGTACTTGTATTTAACCAGGGATAGATGCAATCAGGAACTAGTGGCAATATTAATTCTATTTTCTGTGCAAGGCAGTCACTTGTATGCAATGTTTTACAGACATATAACCAAATTTTTAAGTGTGCTTAATTGGACTGCCAATGGGAATTTAAAAAAATGTGTATACTTCCGTGTGCTCCAGGTAGGGAAAGTTCTTTATGGGAGTGTTTGCTTGATTTTTGTTTGTCTGGTTTTTAATTTAGTCTCAAAATACTTATGAATTTATTCCTTTTTAATTTCTGTGCAGATCATTTTTATTCAAACTTTGTTTATATTTAATCTTTAATAGGCCAGATATAAGTAGCAGGATCTCAGGTAAATGGAAATCTATCTTGCCTTGTTTGGGGCAGTTTCAAGTGAAGTGTTATATTACCAGACAAAATTAACATTACAGACTTCTGAAACTGCAGTGTAGTGCCTCTTCTGCCATGTAAGTGACCAGAAACAAAGCATTTTTGAAATATTGCTGAGATCCCCTTAGAAAACACCTTACATGTTTTTTATTAGAAGCTTTTTATTAGAAGCTTAGAAGCTGTTTAGTTGACAGGTCTCCCATTTAAATTCAGATTATCACTCTCAAGTACAGGAGAAAGTCTGGAATATACCCTAAGGCAACTCTAGCCCATACTCAACTGTGATTAATTTAGCTGCTTAGCAGATGTCAGTTGTACTACTAAAAGTCAAATAATCACCCATTCATTGTATGCCCAGGTGACTCCACCTCAAGCCAGAGACCATTGTTTGTTGTTTTAAGACGCATATGGTGCAGACATTTTAACAGAAGAACCATGGAAAAAGAACACTTAATGAACAGGGAAGTGAAGTCTCAGGACCCTAAACACTATAAATTAAGGTGAATGTTCACTCTTTTTAGTTTTATACCTTGAAATAACAAGGGAAGAATGAATTAAGACCACAAAGGGGACAGTGGTTAACTTAAAATGGAAACTGAATGAAATAGAAAAGTTGGAGAGTCAACAGATTAAAAATAACTTGAGAAGTAAAATAAAACAACTTATGTGTATTTCTCTGAAGGAAATATTGGCTAATTAAGACCTTATCTTTTTCTTTCCTATCCTTTGCCTGTGCACAGGGATATTGATTTACTGCATAAGGATTCCTGAGTTTTTTAATATGAAGGTCTTTATAATTAAGGAGCTGAAGAGTTCATCTAACTGCATTACTAATGAAGTGAAATTCAAATGCAACTTCTGCCTAATAAGAAGAAATGTAAAACTATCTACATGATGTTATAGATGGGTATCATTTTCCTGGGAAGGTTTGGACAAGAGCTCCCTCAGGAAAGGATGCTCTCCATAAATCAAGTGTCAGAGGCAAACTGGAAAGTGCCTAAACTATACCTCTTTTCTTCCAGCAGGAGCAGAAGTTTTGAAAAGCTGTATGTTACTACTTAATTTTAAAAAGCCTCTGCTCTACATAGTTCACAGGGATGAGTTTCACTCTACTGGTAGCTGTTCTCCATTTGGGTGCAGTCTGTTTTCCCAGACCTGCCCAGGAGCAGCCACCTGGCCCCAACAAACTGGACCAATTCCCTGCTGTGGCCAAGGCAGTGGCCTTTACCACAGACTGCTCCTTTCCTTCTGCTCCAGCCTGATTTGCCCACTTATTCCCTTGATGCACTTTACAAACAAACAAACAAACAAACAATTATTAGTCATCCAGCTAACTGCCCCAAGTTGCTGTGCTCTAAGGTTATATTCTACTATTCTACTATTCTATTTAGTTACTAAGGTTAGTAACTAAATAAACTTAGAGCATTGGTCATCAATTATTATTGACTCAAATTAATCCAATGCTGCCTGAAATATAAATCCATGTTTTAAATATTATTGGCCCTATTTCTGCTATAATTTCTCACTTGTGACAGTAAAAAATTCACTGCCTCACATTACTATCAAGCCCAATGGAATAAGTATAATAAGACAAAAGATACTTGTAAATTGGAGAATGACCCCAGTTTCAGTCTACTACAGACAACACAAGCTACTTTCCACTGATTCACCACAAGACAGAGACAAGTAGTCTGCAAAGCAGCAACAATTTAATCAAGGGGAATAATTCTATTAAATATCCTGGCTGTTAATTTTTAATAACAAAGGGGGAAATAAAAGGCAAGTACAGACCTATAAACCTCACAACAAAACTTGTGAAAATACAGATTTGGGTTGACTGCATGAACATGAGAGAACACATTCTTAGAACATCAAAATTAGTGTGACTTTTCAACACTTCTTTGCTGTAATGACGAGGCAAAGTGACCTGAACACCTCAGTTCAGCTGCACTGAGTATTTGAACCTTTCCCCTTGTTAAACCCCGAGGGAAATGAACTATTACGTGCATGCAAGAGCTGCATGTTTATTATTGTACCACATATGCATACTGAGCAGGGTGGATAAGATGGAGAAGGTGGGAAAAGCTAGAAATACAGAAACTTTCTTAACATTCCATAAGACAGCTGCACTGCAACAGAAGTGTTTCCTTGGCAATTTACAGATCAGCTAAGGTCAAAATAGTTCCTAGTACAGCGTTTTTGTACTGGGAAACTGATTGACAAAAATGAAAACATCCTGTGGGAACATGCAAATTTGAGACATATCTGATGGTATCCAAGTGTCCCTGGGCTTCTTGACAATATGCCTGACAGAAACCAAAAAATGCTCAGCCTGTTACTGCTTGTTGCCTCACAGAGCTATTTTATTCAGGACACTGGATCTCACAGGCATTTAAGGATTTTAGGCATTTCAGCTCCAAGGATTTCCAGGATCTTTGGTTCCATTTCACTTTGGTAAGCACTGATGTACAAGGGTATCAGGGCCCTGAGTGGTTTCAGGGTCAAGAGGATATTGTTTTATTTTTAACATCTAAATGTTCCAGAGGAGGATTATGTGAAAATAAAATACTGATGCGTTGTTGATCTGTGAAAAATAGTGAGGTTAAGATTTGTGTTCTGTGTGTCCCTCTTATTCAAGAAAAAAAAAAAATCTCCATCAGAAATCTCTAATTGGAAAAAGACCACAAAGTCTATTTTACAACCAGGTCTGTTTAAAGTAGTACCCACATTTGTCTGAAGCCAAGAAAGAAAGCCAAAATCTTAGACATTCATATGGACACAAAGCACTTTTTTGTTCAACAAACTGTCTTCAAAGCAAAAAAGAAAATTCCAGTTTTTGTAATGTAGAAACAGGTCAACATTGCATATGCAGGTAAGTCTGCATGCATGCTCCTGCATGCAGAGTCTACACAAACACATGCAAAAAAATTTGTTCTGCTTCTACAGTGTGTGCGATTTAAAAGACTCACTTTCAGATAAATGCTAAGTTTCAAGATGGTACAAGACTGAAGACAGTATAAACTTGCATCACTTGCAAATGTTGTACTTACTCTCATTTAATCTGTTGTATTCATATCACATCTGGGTTTAGCTCCACTGAAAATAAATGTTGGTTTAATAAAGGAAGCATACATGCTTCAGTCTAGCTCTTTAGCAGGGTATACTACTCACCATAAAAATATAGGATACATTAAGTGATAAAAATATTTCAATATGAGTAATCAGTGAGCAAAAGTAGTATCCATGACAGGTAGGTTAGACTACCTTAAATTTAGTCAGGTTAAGCTCAAGATACAGGATCAGAAAATACCATTGTTCTCCACTATATGATCAAGTTCTCAGGTAAAATTATTTCCTTCAGTTACTGCCAACATATACTGCCTCAGGCACGTTTGGGATTTTCAGTAGTGAAAAGGGGGCTAAATCACAGAACCAATGAACAGCAATAGCTATTACAAATGCCCCTGGCCAAACCTTGGAGCTGTAAGTAGCACGGGATGAATGGTGACATGAAATAAGGATGAAAAAGTCAAAGCAAATATCCTTGTTAACTCACTTTGCTCCACTAGGAAAAAGCAGAAGTACATTTTGGCTTGCAGGAGGTCTTATAGCATCTTCAAGTAACTAAAGATGACCTACCTACAAGAAAGCTTGAGAGGGACTTTTTATGTGGGCACATAGCAATAGAACAAGGGTAATGACTCCAAACTGAAAGAGGGCAGGTTTAGATTGGATATTAGGAAAAAATTCTTTACTGTGATAGTGGTGAGATATTGAAACAGGTACCCAGAGAAGCTGTGTCTTGGAACCTTTCAAGGACACGTTGGATGGGGCATTGAGCAACCTGGTCTAGTGGAAGATGTTCCTGCCCATGGCAAGGGTGTTGGAACTACATGATGTTCAGTGTCTCTTCCAACCCAAACTCTCCCATGATTCTACAGTTGTGACTGAAGGCTTTGCTATGTACATTATGGTTTACATGCTGTGAGCCAAGGCCCTCTGCTTTGACTTCCCTCCTGGACAGCCCTGTCTGGGGACTTTATCACACAATGGCACAGTTAATGTGTGACCAAGTGCATGGTCACCACTGGGGGAGGAAACCTTTGGGCATTGCACATTTCTCCTTTTCATCGCACAACAGCATCCCTTTGCAGACAGACCTTCAGAAGTGTTTCTCTAGGGGACACTGCCACATTGCTGCTACATGTAGGACAATTAATTTTCCTCCAAGTCTTCAGCCAGGGAGTTTGCCTGAGGTCACAAGTTAAGTCTCTGAAGTAGAGTTAAACTACAGAAGAGTAAGTAAGTGTAGCTAAGTTCTTGCATGCTGAAACTACAAAACTCTGCATGTTTTACAGTGCAAACCACCCTTCTATATATTCAACCTTTCCAATTTTATAAGTAGTGAGCCAAAATAAAAAAATCTAAAAAAAACCGCAAAACAAAACCCAAACCAACCAAACAAAAAACACCTCATGCTTTTTCTTAACAGGAAAAACCTTTACTAAATCATACCCCAAACTGAGATGTTATGAGTGCTTGGTATTGATGTACACCATTTGCTGTAAACTGAAAGCCACATGAAAACACAGGCTATTTTTTTTTATGGACATACTGCATCCAGAGATTAATGGATCAGGTCTTAAATTTCTATTAGCTTGTTATTAAAGACTATGACAGACTTATTTTCTTCCTATTTTATCTAAAGTATGAAAAGTGGCAAACCCAATTAATTCCTATTTTCTGACCAGCCATTAATTTGATTTACAATGAATTTGTACAGTGCCTGATTTACACTAAAGTTTTATCACTGCTTCTCTGCAAAACACAGACAATTAACTAATGATTTATACTTCTACAAGCACAGAGGAAAGAAGATAATTCTTTTTTCTCATGTCTGTTTCCCTTCCAGCATGATCAGACATCAAAGATGAATCTGATGACATGCATTAACATTTGGTTGACATTTTAAAATCAAAAATACTGAGAACAACCCTAAGTGAGTATAGCTGCCACTCATGAGCTAGATGTGTCTGTGCAAGCACAGCTGTTGATGTCCTTAAAGACTTTGAAAGGTATTTTATGTAGGATTGATGCACCATACCTTTATTCTCCTAAAAGCTGAGATGGTGAACTTATAAGCCTTGCAGCTATACATGAAGAAAAAAAAAAAGTGAGCTTTCTCCTTTATTTCTCAGGATTTGACATTTTTCTCCAGTGTTACAGAAAACACTGTATTTATTCCCCTGAGACAGAATCCTTTAATAAAAACTGGTATAAATGTAGTGCACAAAACTGAAATATTTTTGTAGTTGAAAGCAGAAACCCCCCCAAATCAATACTATATTTACAGTGTTTTCATGATAGCTACCTAATAATCACTTCAACTCCTGGGAAAACCCTAATAGTTATGAAAAAGTACAAGACTAAGTAACCTCTTTAAAAACTAAGCATGCTAGTAAATCTCCCTCCTAGCTAATGAAAGCAATTTTTTATTCCAACAGGTTTTCCATTAAAATTAAACAAAAAAAAATCAGCTAATAGGAATAGTCAGCACTTGCTTCATTGAAATATTTTTGAACAAAAATGTAAGGATAGAAGTGTCTGAAACATGAAATACTGACATCTGAAAACTGCTGTTTATTAAAGTGTGAATGTCAGAAGTTAGTATCAGAATGCTATAGATTTTGCTTGAAAAGTTATGCTATGTTTGTACTTCATATTATGACCTCGCATTAAATAACAATGACATAATGGCATAATAATTTAACCATCATAGCATCTTTTTGAAAATAATTGAAAACAGGTACCATAAAAAAATATTAATTACTGATACACCATATCCTCTTTTCAAGGTCAAAAACTATTTCCTTGGTTTTTTTTATAATATAATTTGGTTCTTTTAATGCTACTCAGATTACGTACCAGCAGCTGAAAAAATGTTGCTGGTTTGGAGAATAATCTCCTTGATGTGATTTCTTTCTCTACTGAGTACAGAAGGAACATAGAGAAAGAAAAAAAAAAAAGACTAGATAAATTCTAAAAATGCCTTGAATTCTCACAGGTAATTTCTCNCTATCTATGTAAAGAATGGTGTGAAGGTAATAGAGAAAAGAAGCAATGGGACTCATGGGCTGTGAAGATGAGAGTGGTTACAGAAATTATCAGAAAAATTTTAAACAGAAAGAGTTGATACGAAAGGATTTCTTATATACGTAATGCCATCTACAGATTGCAATCTTGAGTCTAAATAAATTACATATTCAACAGAATTTAATAACTTACTAAGAAATAGAGATATAAGACTTTTTGTCTTTTTTTTCCAAGTATTACATGGCTTTTTTATCCCAGTTATCACCTCATCTACAGAATTCTAATAATTTGGATCACGTTTAGAAGCCAAGAAGACTTGAAAATAATCAGAACTTCAAAGAACTGATCACTGATCACAGATACATAGTATATGCAGTCTAATGTTTTTCAGTGGTTCTCTACTTTGAAACAACAAAAAACAGTCAGCTTTTCTACTGGAGATATGATCTAGAAATTCTGAAAAAAATACAGTCTTACACAGGAATGTAAATTTCTCTCTTAAAGCCCATTCTTATGGTAAATACCATAGAATCAAACAATTTTTTAAAAAGTGTCTGTTATCACAAAATATTCCTGTTATCACAGAATCAAAAAAAATGTCTGCTGCCAGCTTTGGGTTCTGGCTGTAGAGTGCCTTGCACATGAAGAATTTNAATTCTAAAAATGCCTTGAATTCTCACAGGTAATTTCTCAAAACCACGTGATTTCCTTTTCAATAGGAATAGTACAATAGGAAGAGTAGTATCAGCTTTGCAAAGCCTTGGAAAATCAGTGTATATTTACAGCATCTTCAAAGCATCAAAGGAAAAAAAAAGTATGGAAGGGAGGAAGGATGGAAGGAAGGAAGGAAGGAAGGAAGGAAGAGATCTATCTATGTAAAGAATGGTGTGAAGGTAATAGAGAAAAGAAGCAATGGGACTCATGGGCTGTGAAGATGAGAGTGGTTACAGAAATTATCAGAAAAATTTTAAACAGAAAGAGTTGATACGAAAGGATTTCTTATATACGTAATGCCATCTACAGATTGCAATCTTGAGTCTAAATAAATTACATATTCAACAGAATTTAATAACTTACTAAGAAATAGAGATATAAGACTTTTTGTCTTTTTTTTCCAAGTATTACATGGCTTTTTTATCCCAGTTATCACCTCATCTACAGAATTCTAATAATTTGGATCACGTTTAGAAGCCAAGAAGACTTGAAAATAATCAGAACTTCAAAGAACTGATCACTGATCACAGATACATAGTATATGCAGTCTAATGTTTTTCAGTGGTTCTCTACTTTGAAACAACAAAAAACAGTCAGCTTTTCTACTGGAGATATGATCTAGAAATTCTGAAAAAAATACAGTCTTACACAGGAATGTAAATTTCTCTCTTAAAGCCCATTCTTATGGTAAATACCATAGAATCAAACAATTTTTTAAAAAGTGTCTGTTATCACAAAATATTCCTGTTATCACAGAATCAAAAAAAATGTCTGCTGCCAGCTTTGGGTTCTGGCTGTAGAGTGCCTTGCACATGAAGAATTTCAAAGGCCAAACAACTGCCCTGTAAGCAGATGTTGAATATTTACTACTAGGTGCTTGTTGAATGCTGCAGAGAAAATTTGGAAATACTTATTTTTTTTATGATAGCCTGTATTACTTCATAGCAGTTGATAATCCAGCTGATGCTTTTTATTACATTTTGTATGTTTATTACAATTCACTCAACCCAAGACTTCTATTTTAATAAGTTCTTTTTTCTTCATGATGATGTAAAAGAAAACATATATTAATTTGTTTGCAAACTAAATCTCTTTTTGCTTTGAATGAAACGTAATTATATATTATATATAAATGTACATAAATATTATATATTTATGACAAAGTTTAAAAATTAAAGGCAAAAATTTTTAAAATTTTTCTTCTATGCCACCAGAAACTAGAAGGGAAAGGGTATATGAAGATCTAAAGGAAAGAAATAAAATTTATAAATATATGGTAAAAAATAAAAAGATATGGCTGTCAAATGAGTATAGCTGACTGTTTAGGCTTAGGCTTTGACCTCAGCAAGGGTCAAACATACTTGAAATTAAGTCAAATCCTGAATGTACTTAATGACATTTGAAAGGCATGATCTACAGGAACCATACAACCAGGTCTACATCATCTTTACCTGAATTATTTTTCTTAGGACTTATTTTTTAAATTAAACAACCAGAAAAAATTTTGAGCTTTGCTTGTATGACTACAAACCTGGTTTTATTTAGGGCTCTGAGAAGTTAAGATTTAATGGTGTATAATTGCTTTATCAGTTTTCTCAACATAAATCACAACTTCAGTGCCATCAAAGATGAAGTTTCAGAAAATCAAGTTTCCTATAAATAGGCATAGAAGCAGATGATGGAATGATGAAACAATAATTATCTTCCCATCCTACTCTTTGTATTATGTGAAGATTTTTTTCAGTTTTAATCACTAAACATTCTGCCCTAATGTGCTCTCTTCCTCCAAGTGATCATTTCCAAAAGGGATGGAAAACTGGAAACATTCACAGGTATGGTCCTTCTACTTTGTTGTCCTTTCCTGACTACTTTAATGAATAATGATACAGTAAATGCTTTTACAGTTATTGCTTACCTGTTCCAAATAGCAAAGATATAAAACAAGATTAAGGAATCAGAAATTATTAAAATTTACCTCTCTTCCTTCCTTTTTCTCTTAGACTTCCTGTGTGGGCACAGGAGACTTCAAAACCACCACTGTTTATACCCAAATCTTTCAAAAATAATCTAGAGCCAAAATATCACCATACACATTTAAAAATTAGTTTCTTTGGGTTTATAAACAAGTGATAATTTCCCTCTGCAGCATTACTTCTTACATAAGAGATGAAAGTACTTTTCCTCCACTAAATTTGATACTTTGAAATCTGGAAGAAGAGTAAGAAAGAGGAATAGACAGCTCCCTACTGTGTAACTTTGACTTTCCCAGTTCCCCAACAAGATGACAAGACTTATAAAAGTCAGGAGATGGGATATAAAAAGGTTATCAGGTTCTTCTATGATATCTGGAAGTCAGAAATCATGTGGCACTTTTCAAAAGAAACAAAAAAAATTGCTGTAAAGGAAAGTAGTTGGGTAATTCCACTACCTGGACTGACATTTTAGCCACTAGTTAAAACTAGAAGTTTATGAGGAATTAAACAATAACAGGTGCACCACAGGATGGAGGACAAGAAATACTGGTAAGGCCAATTTCTGTCTCATACAGTCTTTAAATTTTCCCTAAACATTTTTTTCCTTCTTTCTTTTTTGTTTTTCAAAGACACATTCAAAGTTGAACTGGAATATTGACAGGAAAAAAGAACAAACCAAAAACCATCACACTATAGGACTATCAGGTCACATTGCAAGTCCATCTACTCCAGAACCCCATAAAACATTGGACCTTTGCCCACTTCAACACATAGTCTCTTGCAAAGTAAGAATTGCATGTTTAAGTCTTTGTGCTCTGCTTACAGTCCTTTTTGTTTTCCATATCCTAGCTACATTTCACGAAAAGTTGCTAAACTTTGCTCAGACACAGCTTTCAGTGAAAGAAGACTGACAATGGGATGAGAGTCTTTTATAAAACCAAACTGAAAACTTTTCTTGAAACATCCTTCTGGGGCTCTTCTTGTCCTTGGGAAGGATTTTTGCATGTAAGTAGGAGATAATGCAGGCTGAAGAGATCTCTTTTTAAAAGTTTTCCTAATTTTCATTAGGCTGGTTCACATGAGTTCTCTGGGCCCCTCAGTGGAGGATTTTAATCACATTGTGTCTTTTGTGCTACAGTGATCACAATGCTAATCTCTGTAATTCCACATTTGGGAGCCCACTTTTCAAAGTGTAAACAACTGACACTGACTTCTCAAAGAACATTTTTCCAGAGGGAATGAAAGAGCAGAGTCGCAGAGAAGCACCATAAGCCAAAACTGTAAAAAAAAAAAGTGATTGTACAAGGAAAAATAAACCATCTTCAGTTTCCTTCCCTTGTGCTGTAGAATGTGCTTGAATAAAATACATGTGAATAAATTTTGTAAGGGAGAAAACTTTGCCCCTTTGATCAGACTCAACCATCCAGATTAAGCCAGCCTGGAAAGAAGACTCCATAGCTTTAAAGAAAAATGTAATTCCTAAGAGTCTTCAAGCGTGAGAAATGGCAAGAGCTCTGAGATAGGGATGGAGTTGTATTTTAATCTGTTTAATGGCATTTGCTATTAACATCGCTTATACAAGGATGTTATTGACTTCTAATTCCTTGAAAAGATGATCTTTCAGAAAACCTGTATTACTGAAATCCTTTTTTACCTTTATACATATTGCAGATGACTTTGTAGTATCTATTAATGCTTCAAGTGACAGAATGCTAGAGCATCTGACTAAATTTAGAGAAGAAAAAGAGAAAGGCAGACCTATAATCACTGGCAGCACAGAGAAAAAATGAAGGCACCGTGCCATTTCTTGCATTAGCTATCCCAAATACCTTAAGATATTTCTTCCACCTCAATGAATTTACACTACACTATTAATAATGGCATAACTCCTGCACTCTTGGTTTCAGGTGCAAGACTATTATTGCTACAATGTTCTAACATAAAAAATTATTTTATTATGGCAAAATTATGAAATGAGTCAGAAGATGTAGCAAGGAGCTGAATTTGGGATAATGCACTTACTAAGTTTGCCATGCTCCCATATTACTTCAAATACATAATACAGAGGGTCACAGAAGGACTTTAATCTACAAGGCCAGAAAATGGCAAGATAATTATTTTTTTTTTGCCCACACCAGAAAGTTACAGCATTACAATTAATGTAAGTTTCTGAACCATTTTTAAGTTAACCTACCTACTCTTTTTGCTTTTATATTAGAACTACTATATGTTTATTTGCATATTGTTCGTCTCTTCCTCTAGTTTGGAACATAACATACTTTAGAATTTCATGAATAGTTTATTACAGAACAGTTAAAGCACCTCAGACTAAAGGGAAAGAAGCCTGTACTTCAGTGACTGTGTCATGATATATTCATTAAAAATTTATATATATATCACAAAAAATTATGAAATATAAGGTTTTAGGATTATGATGGTGAAAATATTTCCTAGCAAATCACAGAAAGCTGAGGACTGAGTCAATGAGTTTTCTGATTGGGATTCTCTTTGGTGAATATAACTTATCAAGAAAATCTTTTACAAACACCAGGAAAACATTAGATATTTTGTGTAAAAATTTAGGGTTTAGCTATTCAAGACTTCACAAATACTCAGGCAGCTCTTAAAAGCCATAGTCATAGCAACTCTAAAGATATGATCTAATCCTCGCTGAAGTTCCTTTGCATTTAACAAGTATTAGCTCCCTAAGGCCTGTCCCTCCAACAGGCTATACAAGATTTGGTTCAATTTTCTTTCACTTCCACCATTTACAAAATTTCTCAGGATCCTCTAACCTCAGCATCTCACAGGCTTGCAGATCACTCTGGAAGGCATGAGGAGAATGGAGGACAGAGGATTGTAGAAAATGCTCTTCCTTTCCTCTTCTTTTTTTCCTCTGGACAGTTTAAATCAATCAACCTAATCTTCCACCCAGTCTACCCAGCCTACATGGCCAAATACAAAATGGCTATAGACTGCACGTATAATTTCTACAATACTTTGTTCTCTCAGTATGTTTGCCACAACTTCTTGAGACCCATCAGATAGATCAGTGAGGTTATCAATGCCTTTGATATAACTGAATTTTTAAAAAAAGTGAATAGAATGAGTCTACATTTAGCATTAGAGGCTAAAGTATGTGCTACAGAAGCTTCATCCATACAGGTATTTGTATATTGTGGATGATGACTGTTGTCAGCAAGGCCTGTGAGGGCTGAAGGAAAGAGAAGCCAAAATTTTAAGGAACATGTGTCTTCTGCATGTTCTTAGTACTACTTATTCCAAGATCCTGCTTCTTACTTTGAGGTAATGGCAAAAGAAACTGCTGTCCAGAGCTCAGATATGGACTGATACTTCATTTGAATGTTTACAATCACAGGATTTTTTTTCCATATTAATATTGCACAACTTTTAATAAGAGTACTAATGTGTCATTCATCAAAGGGATTTTACTGGCCCACTCAGTACTCAAAGAGGAGAAGATTTCCCATTTGGGCTTTAAGTGTTCTCAAAGTTTTGACAAGTTGTATAAAACAATCAAACTTAATTACTTATGACTAATCAAAGCTAACTACATTTACTTTAATTCTGTAGAAGAGCCTCAATTCAGGGATTGATTGCTTTTTTTTCCCTTTTAACACCCTTAGTTAATTCATCTGAACATTTTAGAGAATTACTTTTTAGAGAACACCTATACATTAATTCCTGTCTCATTATTCATCATTAAATTTTACTGTCCCAAGAGTATTCAAACTTCACAATACCACACCCTTTTCAGGATCTTTTGTTCCATTTTGGAATATCTGCAGTGCACCTTAAAGCACTGAGAGAAGTATCACTGTAGTAGGAGGAAGAGTAGTAGTAGTAGTGGTAATGGTGGTTGTAGTTAGAAGGAAAATTTAAACGTGGCCTAGAATTACAAGAAGCTGATCCTTGGGATAACTCAATGAATCACAGTAGAATTACATTACTGTAGAGTTAGGATTCCAGAGATTAGAAGCAGAAATTATTAAATGTTATACTCCAAAACTAGGAAGAAGTATTTGCATGGATGTCTAATTCATAAACAGGTAAACACATATTTTTACTTCATTACAAATGCAAACTTCACTCTGGTATGCTGGTTTTCCCATATTCTGTTTTCCACGGTATTACCAACCACAAAATCGATATTTGTATGATGTTATCACTTGGTTTTGACTGGAGCTTCAGGAGAATTAAAAAGATTGGTGAAGACCTCATGCTCCTTCCTGAGGATTTCCGCAGTCTTTTCAATTTCATTTTGGCTTGCTGGTTTGCTCTCTACCATCAGTGTTTCCAAATTTGATGAAAGGGCAGTGCAGGCCATGGCTCAGTGCAGTGTGCACTGTGGGAGCAGGAGCTGCTTACCTGTTTGACGGCGTAGAGCAGGCGCCCGTAGCAGTACACCATGACCATCACGGGCACCACCAAGCAGAAGATGAAGAGACAGATGATGTAGGACGTGGACTCGGCCGACTCTGAGGACCAGCGCACTGAGCAGCTTGTGCCTGCACCTTCTACCCCATAACTGCTCCAGCCCAGCAGAGGTGGCACGGTCCAGAGCAGGGAATAAATCCAAGAGCCACCAACTGCCAGCAGAGCCTTGCGGAAATCATGGCTGCGCTTGTGGCACAGGGTGAGAGTGCTGTAGCGCTCGTAGGACAGCACAGCCAGCGAGATCAGGGACACGATGCCTGCAATGAACCAAGCATATAAATGCTTATTTCCATTGTTTTGCATGTATCCATTCCAAATCCCAAGAAAACAGATGGGTTTTTTGGTTATTATATATTTGAAGTGGCAGTGAAAGCTATTTCCATTATTCTCTATGTCCTGGTTGCTCTGTCTATCATGTAAAATTTTGTTTAACTCAGATTTATCTTACATCGGAAGATTTCTATATTTGACAGATATTCATCTTCTAGTCAGGCTTTCAGATATATCTGTTTTAGTATTACTCAGGGGAAGTCAATTTTCTACCTGAATAAAAAAATAAAATTAATAAAATGGTGAAAGATTCCCTTGATAAGAAATATTAAATTTTTTAAAACCATAAGCATTTTCAAATAGTGCACTGACTTTTACAGACAAAAAAAAAAAAAAAAAGCCATATATTCAAGACTGGGAGTCCCAAAGTGAAAGGAGCTTTTGCTTCTTTTGCTCTCCCCATCGGCTAGATGAACCTTTACTTCTGACCACTCATACAGAAAAAACAGACAACCACATCACAGCTGGGATATGGCAAGTTGCAACTTTATTTACATATACTACACAGTCAGGTTTAAAAGTAATTTAGGTTAAGCTCTAGGTGTCATAAACATTATATCTTGCAGAGGAAGACTTCAAAATTTGGGTTGTAGGATATTTCCATTCTCTTTTTCAAGGTTTGGGACCCAACCCCCTCTACAAAACTTTACAGTTTTCCATGGCAAGTTCTTAGTCATGACTCAATGGAGAGGGTATTGTTATTTCCCATGGTTTTGTTCTCCTTGCAGCTTCCTTGCAATTCTTGGTGACACAACACTGGATACCACTTCCAGGATTTATGACAGAAGGAATTCACTTGAAGAGCTTTGAAACCATATTTTCCAATGTTTTCCAGTCCCCTTCTTTTGTTCCTCTAAGATGAAAAACCTGAACAGATCAATGTTAGTCCAGCTCTTTACTCAAGTTTTTTCTTGATCATTGCTATTAGCAAAGATCAACTATACAGTAGCACCAAGATGCATAGCCTGCCAAAATTCTCTGATTTTGAGTGGTACCTACTCCCAGCAAATGGGTTAAAAGAAAAGGTGTTCTTCAGGGGAATCCATAGCTGTAATCCATTTTCCCCCATTTACCTGTCATCTTCTCCTGTATCTCCTTCCTAAGCATGGAATAGAGGTGAATCAGAGACTTCCCTTGGGAATAGCACTACTCTATCCTTTACCTGGGCAAAAAAACCCACACACAAACCCACACAGGGCACAGTGGGATATTCTCCCCAGGCACAGTGTTTTGCTCCACTTTATGATTCAGTGACTCATTTCTGAGTTAACTGGATGCAGGCACAGCTATTTCTGTCATCCTGACAACAATTTGCAGTTACTTTGTGCAGAGCTGGGTATGGCAAAGGACTTGTAGGAAATCCAAGCACTGCTTGCTGCAATAGGATGCCTTATTTCTCAGGGGACAAAAAAGCTAAAGGATGTGAGGAGAAGGCAACTTTTGAAGTAGAAAACGTCTTTCTTGTTACAAGAATCTACTAAATTATTTTCCATACATCACTGGGAAGTCAATCCTAAAGAGTAGATACATTTACAGCAATAATAGCTCCACTAAATTCATCTGACTTATAAACTTGCTTTAAGGCTAGGCTATTTTAGAGACAGGGGAGACTTTCTCATCATCTCTCACCTAATCTAATTTCCTACATAACGCTCCTCTTGAAAGCCCATGGACTGAAGAGCAAAGAATCTACTGCTCTCTTCATGCTCCCAGTCCACACTTAATTATCTTCACTTTCTTAGCATTGCCGTTTTCTGCATTTTTATCTGCTTCACTAAAAAGCTCCTCTCTATCAAAAACATTAGTTTATGTAGGTACCTAAGGCAAAAAAACAGATTTTATATTTTGATTTTGGCTTTAAATTTATATTTTTGTCTTTCAAAGCACCAGTTCTATTCTTTCAAAGTAATTGTAATTTTTCTGAAAAGGTAGCTGGGCTTACTAAGTTTGAACCTTATAAAAAATGTTGAATTCTTTAATCTCTTATAAACTACCTCTTCAGTGTAGTCCTCATTTCCCTTTGTCTTGAAAGTATTAGAAGTCAATGCATAGTTATTAATTGTAGTGCCATTAAGAAGTTCACCTTCTTACTGTGCCAAACACAAAACTAATGGCATTTGTTCCTGAACTTTTGTGGTCTAGAATTCCCTAAATTACAACTCTTGTCTCCAGAGAAAAGTGTCATGTTTGTGTCATGTCAGTGGAGCTAAATGATAATAAGGTGAGTGAAGATGAATTGGCTTCTGCCAAGATGTGCAATTAAGCATCGTGAATTTTATTCTATATAGAGAAGAAAATTATTTTCTATAATTTAAAGGCAACTTTTATGCTTTTGTCTGATTGCTAATATTTGGTTTATTCTTGACTGATATCACCATGATCCTAATTTAGTATCTGAACATTAATTCGATGCTGGTGTAAGACAGAATTTTTCTTCATCTGTAAAACAAGTAATCCCACATTCATGGCCAGTTATCTTCAGAGCCATGCCATAAAGCCATCCATCAAAAATACCAGTGTGAGAAAAGCTAAGCATCTTCCTCAGGCAATAGGTGAAGAGGAAGTAAATGTATGCCATAAATCATGACAATACAAACCAGAAGCAGCTGCTGGGCAGTAGCACAGTGACAGGGATGAGCAGGCAGAGCTGGCAGCCAGGCTGGACCTGAGAGCCCAGCAGTGAAAGCATCAATCCAGGAAGCAGGGTCCCGAGCTAGGGAAATCTGAACATCCTATCTGGATTTTCTAGGCAGCCCCACACATGCAGGAATGTAGGATATCCTCAACAAAAGTACAGCTCACTTGCCATCTTATCAAAGTAGGGAAAATGTGGTCTCAATTTCCATCAGAGGTACAGCAAGAACTATAGATCCTTGCTGTAGAGCACCCAGGTGGGAAGGGAGAAATTTCTTTTTCCTGGGACAGTTTTCTGTTAGTCCATGATTGTCTAATCTAAAGTACAGAAATAGATCTGTAACACCTGACAGAGGCCTAAGATTCAAATAGAAAAGAGCAGCTCTGTTGTCCCTGATTTCTAAGACTATCCTGAGCTTTTCAATTAATAACAAACAGGTTTTTTAATCTCACTCTTCTATTAGTTCGATAACTAAATCCTAGAAATACAACACTATCCTTTCATCAATTATAACAGATACTAATTTGTTGGACTGAAACAACATAATTTCATAAAAAAGGCAAAACCAGGTTTTGTGTCCAGTACTTTTGACACTGGCTGGAAATAAAATGAGGATCAGGTGTAAATGACCTGTCAGCTTGCAGTGAATGAGCTGCCAGCAAAAAACTGATGATTGCCTTTTCCTTTGCATGCTTTTCTATAGCACCTAGTGTGATCCTTTCCATAATTTTTCCAGGTACTGATTTTAGAATAAAAGGCTTGTAGTTTCCTCAGCCTTTCCTCATGCCCTTCTTGTAATCTGTTTTGGCTAAAGTAGAATAAAGCCTCCGAGTTTTCATTATGGCTCCTAGCTTTGCATGCAGAGTTCTCTTAAAGCCAAGTGCATTTAACTGTTGTGACCTTTGTTAGAAATCCTGCTGGTATCTGGTATTCTATTTCATGCACTAACTGTTGCAGTCAGAGGAATTAGTGAGAATCTCGGCTTAAAAACAAAAAGCAATTAAATACTTTTGAATTGTCTGTGAAGAAAAGACTTGAGCGCAATCTCCACAGCCTTAATAAGCAAAAAACAAATTAAAAAAATTAATGTAAGCTATAAAAAGAAGAAAATAATTATAATTCTTTATGCCAATGTTTCATTCTTAGTGAGTAGTAACATTTATGACTGTGTGTATTAATTTCAAATGAGTAATTTTTTCTAACAGTGCAATGAAATTAGGATCACAAATTGCAAATCTAAATGGAATTTGCTTCCAACAAATATTTAGAGCCTCAAGCTGGTACCTAGACAAATAACTCCACAGGAGTCAATCACAGTGAGAAATGTAATTTGCTCCCCCAACATTTCATGCATATATGGGAACAAAAATGAAATTCTCTCTGAACAATACTGAAAAATGTCAAAAATTCCACTGCAGATTGTGTTACAGGAATAGATAATTATTCAAAAGTTAACCATGGAAATAAGTGACTTTGAGACTAGCTGGGTGTGGAGCATAAGCCTTGCTACACAGCAATTAGGTGCAGTGAGTAGAGTGCAAGAAATTAAATTTCAAGTCATAAACCAGGGCAGACATCTATTTATAGGGCTATTATCTAAGACATTATCTATTATTTACTTTTATTTAAGGATCTGTACATTTTCCCTGGCAGCACAGCACAGAGTATGCTGTGAAAGGCACAGCAAATCATTACACTTTGTTCCCATGGGTTCTAGCTAAAAGCATTACATTTTCTTATTAGTTTGTGATGGTTTATGCTGCTCACTGATGTAGTAATTGGAAAGGGGATGCAGCTCACCCATGGTCTGGAGGTTATGAAAAACTGAGTATCCCAGGAACTCAGCCTACACTGGATCAATGTTTTGACTACTAACTTAGACATATTTGCCCTCTTAAATGGAGATTTGCTCCATCTGAGCAAATCCTTCTGAATCTGAAGGTCATTACACTACATCATGGTTAGAGTCCTGGGGCTTCCTGGAGCAGTCCTGGTTGCATGTTGAAAGGGATATCCTGCACTATATTCCAGTTATCAAGGACCAGGGCCAATGAAAACAAAACACAGGTAACCTCAGGCAGACTGAGAAAGGAGGGATGCAATAGCACCTTCTTCAACAAGAAATTAATGGATAAAAAAAAATCCAAAGGCTTGCAAAAACCCAGGATAGATTTCTCACACCCAACCTCCATGAGGGTTGATTTTATCCACTCACAGGCTTTGTCTCATAGTTTTCATCCACACACACTGTTACACCCACAGGGTCAGTGCTTAAGAGGTCTTGTCTAGAAATTCTTTTGTGCAACAGAGAGAACAAGAGACTCCAGCTATCAGTTCATAAAACCTCTTGCTTACATGTATCTCCCTGGCAACAAACTGGGTTTTGGATAGAGCTTTTATACACTTCAGGAGTCCACTGTCATTAAATCCTTCATTGCTTACAAAACCTGCCCATTCAAACTTTGTATGTCTGAGGCGAGACTGCTGCTTCCTGTTAGCATTTCCTTGAGGTCATGCTCCTCTCAGTGGGTGCAGGATCCTCCATCCATAAGTTCTCACACTCTGTTATTACCAGCATACTATCCTTCAGGCTTGGCTGAGTCAATACCTTTTACTGCTGGAAACAGAATTCTCTGCTCTCACTCTTCTGCTTTGCTGTCTTCAGGCCTTTTCACCACCTTTCCCTCCCTGCATCATCTGTACCAAGCTCAGCAACCCCACAGCAAGTCCACACATGTCCCAGTACTACTGCAGCCCACATCCAGCCCAAACTCAGCTGCTGAGACAGAGACAGGGCAAAATGCAGCTGGGAGCCTGGTGCAAGGCATGGAACCAGGGTGTGCCAGGCTGTTCTTCTGCTGAGCCCCATGGCAGGATGGTGCAAGCTGAGCACCCATCAGCCAGCCATGCACAAAAATGCAGAGGGGAGATCAAGGGGATAGTAAGTTCCCACATGGCATCTACAGAGCTCCTCTAATTACTCCAGAGGGGCCTGTCAGTGGCAGAGGTTAACCAACAGCAGCTCCCACTGTTGCTTCTTTAAATGTGTTGCTGAATGAAGAGAAAACGATGACGCTTCATGTACTCACAAGACTCCATTCATATATGCATGTGCATTTAATGCCCACTCCTGGGGGGCAGCTTTCACATAATATCTTGTGTGGTGATTTAACACCAGCCAGAAATCAATCTCTAAACAAGCCACTCCTCTTCCCTCCACCCTTCTGGCAAGAGAGAGACAAAGGCAGGGACTATAGTTAAGATAATTTACTGAAAGCAAACAGCAATGGAATAAGAAAAGCACAGAAATACTGGCAATATTAATAACAGAAGTACACAAAAAGAGAAGGTGCTTTATGCACAAGGAGCTGTTCATCACCTCAGCTTAGTTCTGTGTGGCCACCAGGACAAAGTCAGGGTGGTGGCTGTTCCCATGCCCAGTGCCACATGGTTTCTCCAGATGAAGAAAAGATGGTGGCCACTTCCTGCAGTCAGTGCTCCTGTTCCCAAGCCTGAGATGATGAAAATCATGATGGACAAATCCCCCAAAAGCTGGATGGTCTGTGCTGTGACACCTGTTTTTTTTCCAGATTGCTGTACTCCAGTGGTTCAATTCCATGTGGCATGGCCACTTTGAACTGTTCCACCCTGCTCCACCTGGTTCCACTCTGCTCCTTTCAGGTCAGCTTGGCTAGGACCAGGCTCCCCTCCACCCCTCTGTTTCCTGCAGATGTGTCCTGCACCAGTGCTGCTTTCAGCCCAATGTCTTGGAGCCAACTTTTCCAGAACATGTCTCCAAGCCATGTCTTGGAGGAATTGGGAAAGGGACAGGCAGTGGTGACAGAGGACAGAGTCCACAGGGCTGATCCCAGCAATCCCCCCCAACGAAGAGTGAGACAAAATAACACACTTCCAGGGGCACACTCACCTTTTCTTTCCCCCAAAACCATGCCTGAAGTGATGATGTGTGTGTTACGGAATAGCAACCTGGCCACATCCAAACAGTGCTGAGCTTCGCCCCTTCTCCACAGCCAGGACACCTGGGAAGGACATCTTGCAGCTGGAAGTGCAAGAGGAACGTGATCCAGCAGCTGGCAGTCTGGGGCCCACCAAAAGCTGCACCTCTCCTTTTGAGCCAGGCCACTGTGCAGTGGTGAGCAGTGAACTCAGAGAGGCAGTGAGCAAGGAAGAGCACTGTGCTGGAAGGACATTGCAAGGATGGAAGGGAGGAATATTGGGGAAACTTACAAATGCTGTAAATGCAGGTAAATACCTAACAGGAGCAACAGGTAGGTCTCTCAGAAATGTGCATCTCAACACAGCTATGTCCCCTTCTTTCTAGTCCTAAATCTTCTGTTCCATTAGCTGGAGAATATGCTAAAAAGATCTGTGGCACACTAAGATGGAGCAGGTAAGATGGAGATATACCCCAAGTTAGGAATATTGGGGAATCCTGTATTCTGCTCTTTCCTCTGGATGAAGCATCTTTCATTGTGCTTGCCCAAGGACTTAAACACAGAAGAACTGTAGTAAGAAACAACTCTCTTCCAATGAAGCCTCTTAATACCTCAAATTTCAAGTTTTGGGTTTATGTACAAGTTGTGCTACTGAATGGTATTACATAAACATGTTATTGAGTCAAACAAAACTAGTTTGATCAGTGACTGTTTTCAAGGGAAATAACTTTTCTGAATATAAATGAGAGCCTTTCTGAAAGTTCTCTACAAAAATAAAACACTCCACACGTGAAAATTAAACATAAACAAATTAAGCAACTTAAAAGTTATGACATTTCCAACATATTTGTACTTCTGTATCTCTTTAGAAGTCTTTCTGAAAACATATCTTAGTATCATTTGCCAAGGACTAAGCATGAAATACGATTTGTAGTCTAGTAATTTGCAAGAGAGGTCTAGAAGCAGCAAGAGGTAAAAAAAAAAAAAAAAAAGAGAGACTTTTT